>OY992536.1:261543696-261710365 GCA_963921195.1 Pegoplata infirma | reverse complement strand
ACGCACACTGGGAAAAATCACCAATCTATCGCTCACTAAATAAAAATTAACTATATCAAAAACTGAAATTAACACGTTTAACCTTTGAAAGTAGCTGAATAAAAATCCATAAATGGTTCTTGCATTGGCACACTATTTAGAATGATACAAGTCTTTAAACATTGGCAAAAAAAAAAAAACAAGTAGAAAAGTTAAATTCGACTTCGGCGAATCCATTAATTGCTTCCTTAAAACCGTTTTTCTGTGGTAGAAAATTTTCTAACGTGAAAAATTAACAATATTGATTAAAAATATAAAACTTGCTTAACGGGTTTTCAATACTTGAATTTAGGGTGAAACCAATTCTGAAATTCACTGTTATGCTAATAACGTTTGAACCACTGCACTATAGGAAATTTTACCCATTTTTTGGCCAAAAGTCAAAATTAAAATTTTTGCAAACATTATTTTTTTTTACATTAATATAAAAAAAACTTAACAAAGTAAACAATTCTTTCTCAATTTTTCGACAGAATTGATGTACTGTCACTTTATCAGTAGTTTTTCTTGCAATTTCTTAATTAGGTTTAAAATAACGATTGAGTGCAGTGAATTTTGTGATATCTTCTAACAAACGTTTTTATATTAAGAATTTATAGATTTTAAAAACTAAAAAATGGAAAATAATGTTGAAGGTGAGTACTTTAATGATAAATAGTGAATTGTTGGTGAACTCATCTATTAGATCGATTTAATTGGAAAAATTGAAGTGACCTTAAGATGAAATTATTGAAGTATGAATTGAAATTTTATTTTGACTTTAAAAAAAATGATAGCATATGTTAGCTATAAAGCCATAAAAGTTCTCTAGGACAATTAATTACCTTCCCAATTTAATAAATTTCAAGGTCGGATATGTGCAAACTTTTTTTAAAAACGCTTTTTTCCAGGTGACTACTGAGTGCCAAATTCAGAGTTATTTAATACATGGCGAGAGAAATAAAACAAAGGTGGATAAGGAGCCGCTATTTCTGGCCATTTCTTTTCATATATTGCTGAGAGTGATTGTTTCGAAAACTTTAAACAATATATAAAGAAGGAATTAAGAATATTTTGTTCAAAAATAAATATGAAAAGGCTTAAAAGTTGTAGAGTTTGAAAGTTTTTGAAAAACAGAATGCTGTTTGGCTTAAAGGCAATAATCCGATAAGAAAACGTAAAACGCAGCCTGCCTCGACTAAATCGAAACCTGGGCGACCGCAATTAACTTTTTTGTCAAAATCTGCGAGAACAAAAAGACGAGTTACAACAGAAATATCTAAAGATCTAAATAGGGAAGTTGAGCCCCAAGCTCATGCTTCATCTGCGGCTGCTCGTAGTGGCATTTGAAATGTAGTTGACGTCAAGGAACTCGAAAATCAAATTTTTGAATTAAATCCTTATTAAAAAGTAGCTTTGTTTGACACTTCTTAAAATTGTTAAAATAAATTTCTACTGTTATCTTCGAAAATTAGTGTACACTCAAAAAAAAAATAGTAAAAAAACGGTTTAGAAAACCAGATAATCTATCAAAGATCTAAAAAATCTTAGATGCGGAAACTTATAACCCGGGAAACCTGTTTGGAATAATTATTAGTTAATTTTTTAGGTAACTTTACTAATTTTTTTTTTTTGAGTGTATGAAAAACTTTAAGAGTCACTCCCTCCCTCTAAAGAGTCTTTCAAAAGTCAAATAAAAGAAAATCATTCAAATCGGTCCAGCCGTTTGGCTGTAAATAATTTTGGCCAAAAAAAGGGTAAAATTTCCTATAGTGCACTGTACCGATTTTGCTGAAATTCAACATTAACTAGCCCAGGGGAACGAAAACTTTCCAAAGTTAGCGAATTTTGTATTTCTTAAAACTTTTGAACCACTGAACTGACTTCGAATTGCAATACCAACCTGACCAGGTAAATGACCAACATATATGCCAAAATTTACCAGCCTCTGTAAAGTCTTTCAAAATTTAGCGCGTTTTCCACAGATGGACTGAAAAACGAACAGACGGACGGACAGACGGATATCGCTAGATCGTCTTAAAATCGATCGAAGATCATGAATATATGGCGCATTCCAGGCTAAATCACTCACTTTTAGACCCGACCCCCTTCGATTATTTTCGTGGATATGATTATTATTTTCGTGGATATGATTTAGTACGTATTAAATGCAACTTTCGCTATTATTTTCAGCCATTTATACCAAGTGGGTGTTGAGTAATCAATTTTTCAAAATTAAAAAAAAAAAAAAAAAATTTTAAATTTATAGTTTCAAATAATTTTGGCCAGTAAAAAATAAAGACATCTTAAAAAAAGTTGAACCAAGTTTTGTTGGTATTTAAATGTAGTTTTGGAAAAAAAACTATTCGAAGTAATTATCACTTATTTTTTAACGTTCACATATTCAAATCTATGTTTTGAAAAAGTCCAAAACCTTAGATTTTTTTTAAAGTCTAAGAGTACTATTCGAAATTACACAACTTTTAAGCCATAATTTGAGATGTGATCACAATTCGTTCTATTTTTTTTGAAAATTACACTTTTTTTACTCTGGTTTATTTTATATGGTGCTCCAAAAAAATTAAATTGGTAGATATTGATCCTAACTTAACCATAATATATTCATTTGGGGGTAAAAATATGTCTCACAAAAATTTAGGTTGATCGGACATGGCTAAGGCGTTCCGCATCGGCCTTAAATTAAAGAAGTAAAAAAGTTAAATTCGGCCTTGCCGAGTGTAGAGATACCCTCAACAATTTCAAAGAGATTATTGCAAAAAACTTTTTTTAAAAGGAAATTACTTTTGAAAAAAAATTTCCGCGAAAAAAAATTTTGGTAAAAAAAAAATCCGCGATTTTTTTTTTTTTTTGTCAAAAAATATGTTCGTACACGTTTAAATACCATTTGGTGCTCAATTATGTTCACATATGTCAACCAGCAGCCGAATTAAAGCATTTTGTATATTTAGGTTATGTTGAATGTACTAAAATTTTTGAGGTGTCCTTACATTTTCGTTCATAACATTTAAACCGCTAAACCAATATCGCTCAAATGCAATACCAAACTTCTCAGGAGAACTTCCAATAAATGTGTTAAGTTTCAGTCATATCCGTATAGTATTTTGGTCGTGATCCCCATTTCCACAGACAGACGGACAGACGGACAGACGGACCGACGGACATCGCTTAAATGTCTTAAAATGGATCGGGGATCATGAATATATATACTTTATGGGGTCCCAGACCGATATTTCGATAAGTTACAAACGGAATGACAAACTTATATATACCTTCTATCACTAAGTGGAGGGTATAAATATATTTTTTTTGCTTATTTTTACAAAATTTAAATTTCTCAAGTTTTTTCAAAATATGGCCATTTTCAAATTTTATCGAAACTTTGACCTCAGTGTGCCTCGGTTTAATTTTATCCGATTTACCTCAAAGTTTTACACAATTATTGTAATGTATAATGGCACAAAACCCCGCTCTCGAAATTCCAAAAAAATAAAAAACCACCCTAATGAATACCCAACCACAATAGGGATAGGATAGTGCACGAGTTTTTGATATCGACACGCTAGACCCGCTTATTTTGTGAGGTTCGTAAAAGAAATGCATGAGCCAAAAAATGGGGCAGGTTGGATAGGATCAAGGGGTCGCTCATCGGGGTCAAAGTTGATCTTAAAGTGAAAAAAATCCACAAAAAGCCCTACAGGGTCCCTAGTTTTGCCCCTAGAGGGGTCAATTGTGAGACCAACCCCCACAAACACTTTTGCCACTCCACTTCCGAAGGGGGCTCCCATATAAAGGCTTAATTTTGAAAAAAAATTTGCTCCTTCCTCTCTAGCTTTCCTAGAAGTGACCCTAGAGGAATCAAATGTATGATCGACCCTTAATATTTTTTCATCCCCTACATTTTCCTGGATTATACCTACCCTCTATGGGTTGTCCCCATACATTTTTTTTTATTTTTCTTAATTTATTAAATTCTGATTAATTTTTATTAAAAAATAAAAATTGTTTTATTCGACCTTTAAAATATAATATTTTAAGTATTTTTATTCTGGCTCAAGGTCATTATTTTCTTTACTAATTAAAACCATGATATTCTCATAGCATAATTTTCAAGAAAATTATTTTCTGTTTTAAATTTATTTGTGTTGGTCATTTTTGCAAGACTTAATCGACACGTGTTTCGGAATTTGTCAGATTCCATTGTCAAGATTATTTAGCAAATATAAAAACCCTATACTAAATTAGTAAAGGGAATTTACAAGACAAATCGCTAGTGATCAAACTAAAATATTAAAACCTATTCGACTCTACTCTCGTTGAGAATTAGAAGAAGAAAAATGCATCATATTAGTATGATCGCGATAGTCAAACAACACAACACAAAAAATATTAAAAACAGAATTTACATACGATTATCCATTGGACAATACTAATGTTATTTGTTTTTGCAAACGTTGTATTTGCGGGTGTAATACCATATTAGGTTTGTTCACCATGGCGTGCCAACCATTTTGGTTAAATTCTGATTAATTTTTATTAAAAAATAAAAATTGTTTTATTCGACCTTTAAAATATAATATTTTAAGTATTTTTATTCTGGCTCAAGGTCATTATTTTCTTTACTAATTAAAACCATGATATTCTCATAGCATAATTTTCAAGAAAATTATTTTCTGTTTTAAATTTATTTGTGTTGGTCATTTTTGCAAGACTTAATCGACACGTGTTTCGGAATTTGTCAGATTCCATTGTCAAGATTATTTAGCAAATATAAAAACCCTATACTAAATTAGTAAAGGGAATTTACAAGACAAATCGCTAGTGATCAAACTAAAATATTAAAACCTATTCGACTCTACTCTCGTTGAGAATTAGAAGAAGAAAAATGCATCATATTAGTATGATCGCGATAGTCAAACAACACAACACAAAAAATATTAAAAACAGAATTTACATACGATTATCCATTGGACAATACTAATGTTATTTGTTTTTGCAAACGTTGTATTTGCGGGTGTAATACCATATTAGGTTTGTTCACCATGGCGTGCCAACCATTTTGGTTAAATTCTGATTAATTTTTATTAAAAAATAAAAATTGTTTTATTCGACCTTTAAAATATAATATTTTAAGTATTTTTATTCTGGCTCAAGGTCATTATTTTCTTTACTAATTAAAACCATGATATTCTCATAGCATAATTTTCAAGAAAATTATTTTCTGTTTTAAATTTATTTGTGTTGGTCATTTTTGCAAGACTTAATCGACACGTGTTTCGGAATTTGTCAGATTCCATTGTCAAGATTATTTAGCAAATATAAAAACCCTATACTAAATTAGTAAAGGGAATTTACAAGACAAATCGCTAGTGATCAAACTAAAATATTAAAACCTATTCGACTCTACTCTCGTTGAGAATTAGAAGAAGAAAAATGCATCATATTAGTATGATCGCGATAGTCAAACAACACAACACAAAAAATATTAAAAACAGAATTTACATACGATTATCCATTGGACAATACTAATGATGCATTTTTCTTCTTCTAATTCTCAACGAGAGTAGAGTCGAATAGGTTTTAATATTTTAGTTTGATCACTAGCGATTTGTCTTGTAAATTCCCTTTACTAATTTAGTATAGGGTTTTTATATTTGCTAAATAATCTTGACAATGGAATCTGACAAATTCCGAAACACGTGTCGATTAAGTCTTGCAAAAATGACCAACACAAATAAATTTAAAACAGAAAATAATTTTCTTGAAAATTATGCTATGAGAATATCATGGTTTTAATTAGTAAAGAAAATAATGACCTTGAGCCAGAATAAAAATACTTAAAATATTATATTTTAAAGGTCGAATAAAACAATTTTTATTTTTTAATAAAAATTAATCAGAATTTAACCAAAATGGTTGGCACGCCATGGTGAACAAACCTAATATGGTATTACACCCGCAAATACAACGTTTGCAAAAACAAATAACATTAGTATTGTCCAATGGATAATCGTATGTAAATTCTGTTTTTAATATTTTTTGTGTTGTGTTGTTTGACTATCGCGATCATACTAATATGATGCATTTTTCTTCTTCTAATTCTCAACGAGAGTAGAGTCGAATAGGTTTTAATATTTTAGTTTGATCACTAGCGATTTGTCTTGTAAATTCCCTTTACTAATTTAGTATAGGGTTTTTATATTTGCTAAATAATCTTGACAATGGAATCTGACAAATTCCGAAACACGTGTCGATTAAGTCTTGCAAAAATGACCAACACAAATAAATTTAAAACAGAAAATAATTTTCTTGAAAATTATGCTATGAGAATATCATGGTTTTAATTAGTAAAGAAAATAATGACCTTGAGCCAGAATAAAAATACTTAAAATATTATATTTTAAAGGTCGAATAAAACAATTTTTATTTTTTAATAAAAATTAATCAGAATTTAACCAAAATGGTTGGCACGCCATGGTGAACAAACCTAATATGGTATTACACCCGCAAATACAACGTTTGCAAAAACAAATAACATTAGTATTGTCCAATGGATAATCGTATGTAAATTCTGTTTTTAATATTTTTTGTGTTGTGTTGTTTGACTATCGCGATCATACTAATATGATGCATTTTTCTTCTTCTAATTCTCAACGAGAGTAGAGTCGAATAGGTTTTAATATTTTAGTTTGATCACTAGCGATTTGTCTTGTAAATTCCCTTTACTAATTTAGTATAGGGTTTTTATATTTGCTAAATAATCTTGACAATGGAATCTGACAAATTCCGAAACACGTGTCGATTAAGTCTTGCAAAAATGACCAACACAAATAAATTTAAAACAGAAAATAATTTTCTTGAAAATTATGCTATGAGAATATCATGGTTTTAATTAGTAAAGAAAATAATGACCTTGAGCCAGAATAAAAATACTTAAAATATTATATTTTAAAGGTCGAATAAAACAATTTTTATTTTTTAATAAAAATTAATCAGAATTTAACCAAAATGGTTGGCACGCCATGGTGAACAAACCTAATATGGTATTACACCCGCAAATACAACGTTTGCAAAAACAAATAACATTAGTATTGTCCAATGGATAATCGTATGTAAATTCTGTTTTTAATATTTTTTGTGTTGTGTTGTTTGACTATCGCGATCATACTAATATGATGCATTTTTCTTCTTCTAATTCTCAACGAGAGTAGAGTCGAATAGGTTTTAATATTTTAGTTTGATCACTAGCGATTTGTCTTGTAAATTCCCTTTACTAATTTAGTATAGGGTTTTTATATTTGCTAAATAATCTTGACAATGGAATCTGACAAATTCCGAAACACGTGTCGATTAAGTCTTGCAAAAATGACCAACACAAATAAATTTAAAACAGAAAATAATTTTCTTGAAAATTATGCTATGAGAATATCATGGTTTTAATTAGTAAAGAAAATAATGACCTTGAGCCAGAATAAAAATACTTAAAATATTTCTTAATTTATTTTATTAAATCAGCTCCTACCGGTCCAATTGTGCCTCCTAGAGGGGTTATTAGCAAGACCGACCCCCATTTATTTAGCTCCCAGCATTTCTTTTGAATATATCACTTCCCTATCTCCAATTCATAAGGGGTCTCCCAGACAAAATACCTCTATTTCTAATCCTTAAGGGGGTACCCACACATTTTTTATATTTTTTTTAATTTTTTTATAAAATCAGTTTTTTTTTGTTGGGGGTTTATAAATAAAAATGTATGGGGACCACCCTAAGGGTTGGAATAGAGGGTAGGTATGTTCTAAGAAAATGTTGGGGATGAAAAAATATTGGGGGTCGGGTCATACATTTGATTCCTCTAGGGTCACTTCTGGGACAGCTAGAGAGGTAGGAGCAAATATTTTTAAACATTCAACCTTTGTATGGGAGCCCCTTAAGGAGAGGAGATACGGCATAGGTATATTTGGCAAAAGTGTTTGGGAAAAAAAATAATTGGGGCAGGTCTCACATTTGACCCACCTAGGGGCAAAACCAGGGGAGTTGTGGAGCTTTTTGTGGATTTTTCCCCTTCTACGCCCAACTTTGACCCCGATGAGCGACCCCAAGATCCTATCCGACCTCCCCCATTTTTTCGCTTATACACTTTTTTTACGAACCACACAAAATGAGCGGCTCTAGCGTTTCTAAATACTGCTGCTTAAAATTTCACACAACACTATCCCACCCTTATTGTGGAGGGTATTTAAAGACCAAAACAGCCGAATATAGCTTTCTTAATTGTCTTTTTTTCACTTTGTTCGGAGCTTTATCATTTTAAAGTCAAAATAGGAACGCAAAGACATTGTGGGTAAATCCATCTATAACCATTCAATAATGGTCATACGTTTTTTTCCATATCTCTGTCAATCTTAATAATACGAATTTCAGTGATATCTCATTTTAATGGTAATGGGGTCCACATTAAAATAAAAATTAGCAAGATTTTTTGTTGTTGATGCTTAAATGTCATATTTAGGAAATCCGTGGTTTAAGATGAAATATCCCAAAAATGGGTATTTTTAAATCTTTTAAAATAATATATGTTAATCATTTATCGCTTCTTTTTACTTATGTTCAAACCACTGAGTGGTGTCTCAACTGGTTTTCCAGTTATGCAAAAAATTGTTACGCCGCATTAGAAAAAAATTGTTATTTATATGGTCAAATTTACATTTTTTTTTTTTAATTTGACGAGTTAGTGATGCTGTTCTTCGTTTCTAATAGGTTTTGGGATGTAGATTACGAATATGATCTCAAAGTTGCGAAATTATCACTTGTTCTAGAGTCATTTGCAAAAAATCAAATTTCTTAAAGTTGATGCATTTGTGATACCACACTTTGTTTCTAATAGATTTTAGGGTGTACAAATATGATCTCAAAGTTTCAAAATATACAATTGTTCTGAATTTTTATGCCAAAAAATCGTACTTTTTTAAAATTGACGCCGAATTTCGTTTCTAATTGATTTTGGAACGAAAATTGCGAATATGATGCCGAAATTTTCAAATGGGCTTATGTTTTTTGCAAAAAAATCGCAAACTTTTTTTACAAATATTACAAAAAATTTTTATATCATATTCGTCTTCTGCATCAAAAAATCTATTTAAATCGAAGAACAGCATCACTAGCTCGTCAACTTTAAAAAATTTTGTAAATTTGACCATGAAAATAAAATTTTTTTTCTAATGCGGCGTAACAATTTTTTGCATAACTCGAGAACCAGTTGAGACACCACTCTACTGTTTGAACATAAGTATAAAGTAGGGATAAAGCATTAACATGTATTTTTAAAAAGATTTAAAAATAACTTTTTTAAGATAGTATGGTATAAAAAAAATGCTCACGAAATCTGAACATTTTTGGTGATGTTCCCTTCAAAATTCATAATTGATTTTTATATAAAAATCCTTAATTTATATTGAGAAAGATTACTCCAGCTTGATGAGGTCACGTTTCTTAACTCATCATTACCGTTCTATTAAGTCTGTTTGCGTACTTTCCCAGTAAAAATTATCAAGCAACAAAATTTTAGAGAGTAAAAAAGAAATCGCTCTCTAAAAGGAAAAATTGTAAAAAGTACGCAAACAGAAATTCGTAAAAATTTGCAAGTTAGTTAAACAGCTGATTTAAATCAGCTTAAAAAATTTGTTGTCTTCATTTGTAAATTTTTAGTTTGATGGAAAATTTAATTTTAGAATGTATTTTTGTTAATCATTCGTTGATATTTAATCATAATTTATACACAAACACCTAACTGCAGAATATTTTGTATTTTGTTTACAAAAATATAAGCATATGGGCAATTCCATCATGTCGAACGTGACCGTTGCACACATTAAAGTTGAAAAAAAAGTCAAAATAAAAAGATTTATTTTCTTGACAAAAGGGGAAACTTATAGCTCTTAACTTGCTCTATAATTTAGAGTTTGCAAATAATCGAGATATTTCATAATCGCGATTACGATTAAAAAAATTGCCGTTAATCGCGATTACGATTAATCGAATTTTTTAAATAATTTGAGTTGCTATAGCTTTAAAAAAATCTTTAGAAATTTACATTTTAGAAAGTACGAAAATACAAAAATTATTCAGCCTTACCATAGACAAATAAAATATATTTAAAATCAGCTTTTAATGTTATTTCCATACAAATTTGTTTTTGTTTTTGTTTTTAAAATCGACTTTCAAAAATGTATTGAAAATTTGAAATTTAAAGTAAAACTTTTGTTAAATTAGACTTTTTGCTTTCTTGTGGTAAGGGCCATTATTTTTAAGAAATAAATTTAAAAACTTTTGAACTTTCCCAGTAAAAATAATTCGAGATTTTGGAGCCACAGTCTCTTTTTTAGTATATCATTGCGCATTCAAAGAACTCTCGAGAGCCCTTGAGAATTTTTTTAAGACATATTTTTAAAACTTATAATTAATATTCTTTGTTGATAAAATTTTACAAATACTTTAATTTTGACACCTTCAACATTAAAAAGATTTTTGGAAAAAAATACTAGATTTTCTTTCATCTTCATTGCGCTTAAATAAACTCTACAAATAGTGCTTCAATCAGCAGTGAAAAGAAACATGATTTTACTGCGTCTTAATAGGTCTTTATCTGTGCTACTAAAGAGTACTCTAAACTGTGGCTGGTTTCGATTCGCTATTTGGCTCGTAATTCCTTTCCAAAAACTGCTTCCAGCATCAAAATTTCTGTGGGGTCGTGTCGGAATACCTGCCGATGGTCAGCTAATTGCAAGGAAATTTAATAAAAATTTTTACAAAGCATCATTAGTCGACAACCAGCGGTCAAAGTATGAAAAAATTACTTTTTTTTTTTTAAATTCATGTCCAAATTTTTCGACCAAATCCGACCAAAGCTTTTTGAGTATATTTTAAAAACAAACTTCTTTTAAACTTATGTACTTATTTCAGAATTTAAATTTTCCGTTAAATTTGAATGACTTTTACGAGAAAAGGAAAGAAAAGTTGGAAACAAGATATATGAATCATGGGCCAACCCATCAAAATTTTCCGTTCCAAACAATCGGTACCAGAACGCATCATATCATCCTGCAATCGATTCTACTTAACATTTCAGAATCAATTATTTTTGTTTAAAATTGTTCCGAAAGTAATCGTTTTTTAGAGTATTTAGTTTTTTTGCAAAATAATTTTAAACAGAAACCTCAAAATGGGTTTAAAAAAATGTTGGAACTGATTTAAATTCGTTATAAAAACAGCGTATTTCATTGAAAATTATTAATCGTAATCGCATGATTTTTTTGTCGATTACGATTACGATTAATTGGTGCGATTAATCGCGATTACGATTACGATTTTAATCGTTTTGCAAACTCTACTATAATTGTTGCTCAAGTTGATTTTGAAAATTGTTTCAAGCTTTCGAGATAATAGCAAAAAAGACAACCATTCGCACGGGACAAAAAACAGAAGTCGTTTTCGCGACTATCAATCAAAATTCTGATTTCAGCGAAACCTGAGGCAATATCACAATGCGACTAATTTTGAAATGTTGGCTTATAATGTCTCTTAAAAGTTGTAAAATTTTACCTCAAAATTATTTCTACTTTTTTTTTAATTTAACTTTAATCACTGTCGCACGGGACATGTCGCACGGGACCGTTTTTTCCATCATCATATTTATGTCTTTTTTTGTTGTTCTTTTTTAACAAATTATAAATAAATAAGCTTAGAAAACTTGGCATTTATATTTTTCGTTCCCCTAGTCTGGTTCGTATTGAATTTCAGCCAAATCGGTTCAGTGGTTCAAAAGTTATTAGCAAAACCGAGAATTTCAGATTAGTTTCACATTAAATTCAAGTGAATGTGGGTGTGGAACAAGGTGCTATAATCCAAAAACCAAATTGTATAGGAGAAGCAAAAAACTAAATAAGTCGCGAAAAAAAAATTTAATTTCTTAATTTTCTTTTTGCAGATCGAAAAGATTGACCATTTGCATCTATGTACAAAATTTCATAAAAATAGAATGAGCGGAAGTAGCAAAAAATTGCATGTGAAATTTTGTTCTAGTGGAATAAGGTGCTATGTTATTTTTTAAAAATTAAAATTTGGCATGATGAATTCTGCAAAATTTAGACGGGGTCCAGCAATACTCATTTTTATGTAAGATTAATAAAAGGTAGTTAATTTAACAAAAAACAAGTGGTTTATGGTTTATTTTGAACAGTTTTTCGCGTAATGGGTTAAAAAAAAATTGCGCAATTTATAATATAAGTTACTAACCATTCAATTTTATAGTTTTAACTCAAAAATTGGATAGATTATCTAAATCCGCCCTTAGTATTTCGTAAAACAATATTGTGTTTTTGTATGGATATAGCACCTTTTTCCATATTCACACTTTAACTATAGATAGATTAGATATGAAAGCGTTTTTTGCTTAACCAATGGGCACATGTTAAAGCCTAGGATGTTTTCTACACGTTTACCATCTCACATGCAAGAATTTTGATATACCACCTTTAGTTTAACTGCAAAATACATGTTAGTATTCGGGGGAAAAATATAAAATATTTCCAAAAATCGTTAAAATTGAACTTTTAAGGTCAATTTTATGACAGAAAACAATCAAGTTTTTAACAAATTTGTTTGCAAATATATGGAACTATTGAAGGGAGATACGATTTTGCAAAAAAACGCGATTTCCAAAAATTGGATTTTAGCACCTTCTTCCACACACACATTCAAGTGTTGAAAACACGTTAAACATGTTTTTAAAACATTGGTAAGTCACAAAACTATTTTACAACGTATTTTTGTCACTCAAAAATTTTGTCACAAAAAAGTACACTCAAAAAAGTTTTACACTCAAAAAAAAATTTAGTAAATATTTTTTTTTTTTCAAAAATTACTTAAAAAATTTTTTTTACATAACATTAAATATTTCTAATCCAAAATGTTATTTACTTTCACTTAAAAAGGGCATTGTGGAGGGTATTCAATGAATACTATTCATAGATTCGCCTAGTCGAATTTAACTTTTTAACTTGTTTAATTTATTGTCTTGTAATTTCATTTCATCTTCCTTAAACTTTTCTCTCCGCCGTTTGCATCTATCTCTCTTTATTTTTTTCGCCGTTTATACTCATCTATATTTAAATAATTTAAAAGAATGTATTAAAATAAGTAAATCATTTATTTAAGAAAAAAATATTTTTTCAAAATTTTAAAAACCACACTTACCATGTCGCACGTGACCAACTTTATATAAGAACCAAGATCACAGATTTTAATATTTTTTAATTATTTTTTTTTTTTTAATTGTAATAAAAATCCGTGTTTGTTCTCAATATTTGATGAACTTTCGTCATGTCCACTTGACGCACTAATTACAAATGTTGTTTTTCAATGTCGCACGGGACATCGAAATATGTGATAAAGCATAGCAAAAACTAACCGTTATTTTTTGAATTGTATAGTCTGTTATGCATTTTTTTTTAGCTCTTTGTATCTCCAGAAAGATTTTATAAAAGCAAAAGTCAATATTTAATGCTTCTCTTTAAGAACTTTTAACAAAACGAAAGGTGCAATAGAAATGTCCCAATGAGAAAAAATTGGCTTGCTCGACTTTACATTCGAATATATCGAAATGGGGTATAAATAAATGTAAAATTTTTTCACGTTAGTTAAATTTGATTGTTTTCCTATGAAAATATGTTAAAACAAATTCATTTTAAGAACTTTTGGTTTTTTGGTCTTGGTAGACCTTTCGGTGGAAGTGCCCATATGTTTTCAAAACATATGTCTTTTTGTGCTTGATAATTCTTGCTGACAAAAATTTATCCAGTAAAAACTTGCAAGTTTCTAAAATAGAACTGTCACTTTTTTCTCTCATTTTCTCTCTCGTTGCTGGGGTTTTAAAGTATGCGAACGACTTTTAGACAAAATTCGTAATAATTTGTACAAATTCGTACAAATTATTGAGTTCGCGAACACAGCTATTGTCAAAACCAACAATTAACAAGGAACAACTGTACGAATGAGTAATTTTTTTCTATACAAATTAATATTATTCATACGCTCCGTACTATATATTGTATCTCCTCAATTTTGCAATTTTTTTATATATAAATTTTTCTTTAACCAATAGCCAATTTACCTTTAACAAATTTTTTACAATTTACGTATTTAAGACTTAAAATTTAAGTTAGTTTTTTACAATTTTACAAATTATGTAAAATATTAATAACAAAACAAATTACCAATTGAACATAATCACAAACATATAAAAATAATTGTTAAAAAATCTTAAACATTTAGAATTTGGAAAAAGAAAAACAAAATATGTAAACATACACAAATATGTACCAAAAAATACAACAACATAGAGATTTTTGAAATTAGTTACTTGTTTACTTTAAACAAAATTGTATAAAAAATTGTACAATCAATACAATTAAATTTTTAGAAAAATAAATAAAAAATAAACTAAACTGAACAATAACAAACAAGATTTAATCGAATTTTGCATATTTAATGTTTGTTGTATTTTATGTTTTATTTTGTGTGAGTTTGTGTCATGAAATGAGAAGAAGGATCATTCAAATTGGAATACAGTAAAAATATTTTATTATTCTTATTTAGATAAAAAATAAATTTAAATTTTTTATTAAATCTACAGGAATTTAAAGGATTTTTTTTTTTTTTTAATTAAGTTTTATTTTAGGGGCAGGGGTGTTTTAGATTATTAAATACATATTATTACAAAATATTTAATGAAATGTAGTAAATTAATTAAAAATTTTAAAATACCATGGTACACTCAAAAAATTATGTCATTAACTGTTTGTAGTTTATTTAAAAAGTTTTCCGTTTAGTCGTTTTTAAAAGCAAAAACATTTGTTTGATATTCAGTTTTTATTAATGACTTCTTCTGTCCTTTGTTTCAAAAATAACACACTAAAAAATAAAGACTTTCATTAACATTTAATCTTTAAAGTCGTTTATTTTTGTTCTGTAAGTAAAAACTACTGATTATTCTTTAAATTTTTAATGATTTGTGTAAGTCGTTTTTTTTTAAATTGTTGGTATTTTTTAATGAAATATCATTAGTTTTTACCTACACAAGTCAGTAAATTTTTTGTAGAAAAAAAAAATCAAAAAATTATTTATAGAAATATAAAAACATGTTTGTATCAAGTGACTTTGGCACGATGGGTAGAGTGTCTGGCCAGAATGTAGTTGGTTGCGGGATCGATTCCCCAAAATTTTATTAAAAATTTTTAAAAAAATATTTCAATAGAAAATTGTATAAAATAACCTACGAAATCATTAATTTTTAATGTTTTCGTAGGTTATTTTTTTGGAATTTGTTGGTAAAAATAACAGAACTATCATTTATTTTTAATGTTTTCGTAGGTTATTTTTTTCGAATATGTTAGTAAAAAAGAGTGAAAAAACCGTAATTTTTTAATGTTTAATGTTATTTATTTTAGAAAATTTTGTCAACAGTAAAAAATAAATGTTGCTTTTTGTTAAAATAAATGAATAATTACTGGGATGGTTTTCAATTGTTTATTCACTTGTTTTAAGTGTGTTTTTCTTTTGTTTTTGCCTACAAAATATTTTGAGTGTAAGTATATTTGGACACTTTTTTATAAGAGTTTATGTGGTTTGCTTTTATTTATAATTTTCTTATGTATATGATATTAAAATATATGTTATTTACTTACATTATGTATATATTTATGTAGATGTGTAATGTTATTATGTACTTATGCTTTTGTATTTGTTGTGTAGAATGTATGATGTATTTGAGATTATTTGTTTGTTTTGTTTCTAAAAATTGTTCAAACACTCAAAGAATTATGTAGGTAAATTCCAGTGAATATTCACTTAAAACAAATGAAATTTTATTTAAAAACCTTTCCACTGTTTTTTCATTTAAAATAAAAACACATTACAGTCAATTTTAAATGTTAATTTAATGACTAACCAAAACATTAAAAAACTAGTGAATATTCAGTTATTTTGTATTGAAAAACAGTAAAACTATAGAAGAAATTTTTTACTGCCGAAATTAAATGTAACAGAAAATTCGTTTTAAATACAGTAAATTATTTTTTTTAAACTACAGAAACAGTAGAAAATAAGAAGTCCATAATAAAATAAATGATTTTTCTTTTAAAATAACTTTACTGATTACTTTTTAAAATAACCTACAAACAGTTAATGACATAATTTTCTTAGTGTAGTTAAGCAGATGAAAAAATAATTAAAAAATTAAAGTATACAGTGAAAACTTATTAAGATGACCAATGTAAACAATACATTTTAACAAGCTCTTTGTCTTCCGCTCTTAATATTTTGAAACTTTTTAACAGAAGGTACGAAAACTGTTAGACGAGGAAAATACGATAATGTTAAATTAACATTGTTGGTTTGACAAATAATGCTAACTTTTTATATCGAAAAAGCGCTTAATAAATTTAAAAAAAATGTATCAATTTATAATTTTTATGTAAATATTATTTAGGAAATACCTTTAAAAGTGTTTAATACAAATTGTCAGCAAATATAAAGTCATTGGATTTCCCGATAATCCACAAAAAAAACTTTTTTTACAGCTAGATGAAAAAAAAACGCTATCTTTAGTCTGAAAATCGCCAAACTGCAACACTTTTTTTTTTGTTTATATCGATCTTAAGGGATTTTTTTTGGTTTGATCAAACGTCCAGTTCGATGGCGGACTTAGCAAAGGGAATTTAAGAGCGGCTTTAACAGAAGAAGAGCGAGTTCAGATCTCTTTAGTATTGATACTCTTTGATTTTAAATACGAAGTCAATGAGCAAATAATTCTTTAAAATTCATAGAAGTTTTTATAACAAAAATGTCTAGAGACTTTTTCACAGATTCTGAGATATTTTTCTTATTCTTATTGTTATATTCTAAAACATTTTTCCTATAGAAAAATTCACAGATTCTGAGACATTTTTTCTCCAGAAAAAGTATCAAGTTCTGAGATATTTACCTATAGAAAGAAAGTATTTACTGTTTTATAGAAAGAAAACGTGCTTTGGGGGTTAAAGGTTTGCCCCAAAAAAAAAAAAAAAATCCATACAAACCAAATATTTTTTTTCGCTTTTTTAATTTTTATACCCTCCACTCTAGTGATAGAGGGTATATATATAAGTTTGTCATTCCATTTGTAACACCTCGAAATATTGGTCTAGGACCTCATTAAGTATATATATTCATGAATCATGATCCTCGATCGATTTTAAGACGATCTAGCGATGTCCGTCCGTACGTCTGTCTGTCTGTTGAAAACACGCTGACTTTTGAAAGACTTTACGGAGACTCCTGAAGTTTGGCATATATGTTGGGCATTTACACTCTACCTGGGTAGCACCGTATCTGTCGATGGAGGAAGTGATCTTGATGTTGATAACAGAATAAAAAAGGCAAGAGCAGCTTTCGGGTTATTAGCTCCATTGTGGCAAAACAATAATATAAGCCTTCGCACTAAAATACGAATTTTTAATTCAAATGTAAAATCAGTTTTATTATATGCATGTAATACATGGAAGGTAACAGTTCAGCTAACCAACCGCCTACAAATATTTGTTAATCGCTGTCTGAGACGTATTCTTCGCATATTTTGGCCAAGAACAATTTCAAACGACGAATTACTACGAAGAACTAATCAAGTTGAAATTGCCATTGAAATAAGACGTAGAAAGTGGAACTGGATTGGCCATACGTTGAGAAGGGATGATAACAACATAGCGAAGCATGCCTTACAATGGAACCCCTTCAATAACGTGAATCGTGGAGTCGGTCGACCTCGTATAACCTGGAGAAGATCTACAGAGGATGAAATGAGGTCTCTAAATTTGAGCTGGAGTCAACTTAGAAATCTTGCACAAAACCGTGTTCGTTGGAAGTCAGCCGTAGTGGACGCCCTATGCTCCAGTAGGAGTTAAAGGAAATCATATATATATATTTACACTCTAAAAAAAATTTACACTCAAAAAAAAAAAAAATTAGTAAGAAAAAAACAACAGCAACAGCCACACTCGGATTGAAAAAATCGGATTTGGTTGATACTTGCTTAACAGCCTACTTGGCGTATCGGTCTAGAGTGATTGTACGTTACAAGCAGTTAATAGCAAAGTATTACAGATGATGATGAGTTCAATCATTGTCGGCTGCGATCTGTAAATAATTTTCACATATAGAGTTTTATTGACTATTAACTAAATAAATTTGACATTAAAAGTTTTTCTGAAGATTATTATTATAACTGGATAATATGAAACTAGTAAGAAACAAACCAGGATGTCTTAAATTTTTAGAAAAATTTAAATTTTTCTTTCACACTTTTCTCAATTCAAAAACCATATATAATTAGTAAATTATTTTTTTTACAAAAATGATAAAAAAAAATACTTTTTTACTCAAAATAAAATATTTCTAATCAAAATTGTTCATTTTTTTACATTAAAAAATTTACTATCCTTTAAAAAGGGCATTGTGGTGGGTATTCATAGATTCGGCCAAGTCGAATTTAACTTTTATACTTGTTTTATATGCGTCTACAAAATATAGACCATGTTCTGGCAAGGTTGCAAAATAAGTACTTAGATCAGAGTTGATGAAGGAGAGGAGGACGAATGATGATTACTAAAAAATTTAATTTATTCACCATAATGCAATTTCACCTTCTTCTGTACGAAATAACAACAGCAACAACCACACATGAATTGAAAAAAACATGATTTAGTTGATACTTGCTTAACAGCCAACTTAGCGTATCGGTCAAGACTCTAGAGTGATCGTATCTAAGAGGCAGTTAATAGCAAAAAAACATTACAGATCATGGGTTCAATCCTTGGTGGCTGCGATCTGTAAATAATTTTCACATATATGTATAATAAAATTGACTATTAACTGAATAAATTTGACATTAAAAGTTTTTCTGATTATTATAATAACTGGATTATATGAAACTATTAAAAAACAAACCAGGATGTCTTAAATTTTTAGAAAAATAAATTTTTCTTTCACACCTTTCTCAATTCAAACCATATATAACATGATTAAAAAATTACACTGTGCAACAAATTTTGGGTCATCGCATTGAGCCTCAATGCCTTCAACGCCATATAAAAGTAGACCATCAAGTGGACAAAATCACCAAAGGGTTTTGCAAAGTCAGTTCGGATTTCTTTTTTATAGCCCACTGAAGTTTTCATTTTTTTATCAAAGGCGTTTGGAAAACGGCAAAAATACTATAATAAGAACCAAGGTTGGCAATCGAAACGAATAACGGTATCGATATCGGTATTGGTATCGTTTTTTTATTTATTTCGGTATCGGTATCGGTTACGGTATTTGAGTTGAATCGGTTACGGTATTACCGATACCGAAACGTCAATACCGGTACGTACCGGTATTATCGAAATAATGCTAAAAAATAAAAAAAAAACGTAAAAAAACTTTAAAAAAATTTGTAACAACAAGTAGTAAAGTTAAATTCGACTTGGACGTATCCATCCATCAATACCCTCCACAATGCCCTTCTAAATGGATAGTTAATTTTCTAACGTGAATCAAATTAACAATTTTGATTAAAAATATTTTATTTTGAGTAAAAAACTTTTTTTAGCCATTTTTAAAAAAAAAAAAAATTGGCAACATTTTTTTTGAGTGTAAATTTTTTTTCGAGTGTAAGTTTTTTTGTTTTAGTATAAAAATTTTTGTTAGTGACAAGAATACTTTGTAAAATATTTTCCTGACTCATAAATTTTTTTAAAGCTGGTTTAACGTTTTTTTTTCAACAAGTGAATTTAAGGTGAAACCAATCTGAAATTCACCGTTTTCTTAATAACTTTTGAACCACTGGACCGATTTGGCTGAAATTCAATACGAATCAGGCCAGGGTTCAGCGAAGCTTCAGCATCCTCAGGAATGCATTTCGAAAGTTAGCGTGTTTTTTTATCTCGAAAATTCACGAAAAACCGTTGCCGAAATTCAGTCTTTTGTTCATAATTTTTGAAGCACTGGACCGCTTTTGCTGGACATTTTCCTTTGTCTTTAGTACATAAATATAAGGCCGTATAGATTTTTACCCTTTGAGCTGAAAAGGGTCCATTAAGTTTCTATTGGGTGTCAAAATGACTCCATAAAATATATTTCCCCCCGCATCGCGGTTAAATTAAGAACCCCAACAAATTACATATTTCATCTTATTTCTAGGCAACCAAGTTTTATTGTTGGTGTTATATATTTGGAAAAAAATAGGTATTCCCTGTCTAGACAAGATCACATTCAAAAATATTGCAAAGAAGTCCTGTAAATATCAAAAAATATCCTTGGACACCCACATCACGGATTAAATAAAAATCCCCAAAAAACTATACTATACAAAAGGGGTCCAGAAAGTTTCTATTGGGAGTCAAAATGAATCCATAAAAATTTCGTGAAAATCAATAATTTTCTTTTGCTCTCGCATCGCGGATGAAGTATAGATTTATATTTAATTCAGGATGTGGGTGCCAAAAGATTTTTTTGATTTTTATGAGACTTCGGTGACGCATTTGGAGTACGATTTTTTATTTACAAAAACCAAAAAAATTACAAACTTTACAAAAAAAAACATGGTTTTTAAGAAAAACCGTTTCAATACCGGTACGTACCGATACCGAAGGAAAAGGTTTTTGGATACCGGTATCCGATACCAAAACTGAGTTTCGGTATTGGTATTGGTACCGGTATTCAATTTAAAGGGTTTTGAAACGGATAACGGTATTGAAAAGGTATCGATTGCCAACATTGATAAGAACACATCTGAGCTTCAAAATATGATTTGATGTCTTCAGTGAAATTTTATGGCGGTTCTTTTCTTAGAACATTTTAACCCTCTAACTGCCATTTTAAGGGGTCATTTTAGTCCTTTTTCAAAAACTAAACACAGAAGTCTAATAAAACGTCCATTTAGAGGGTTAAAATGTTCTACAAATATTTTCCTCATAAAATTTCACTAGGGGCTGTCAAATAGTCAAAGTTTGTGCGACATGCGCAAAGAGCTTAAAAAGGGTCAAGTATAAATAATCAATGTTTGTTTTTTTTTTTTTTTTACCAAAGCAGTGTTAAAAATATCGACAAAAAACAGTGCAAATATACTTTTGAGCTAAAAATTATGTATGTTTTATAAAATTTTATGATGATTCTTTTCTTTGACCAAATTAACCCTCTAGCTCCCGTTTTAAAGGGTCATTTTTGTCCTTTTTTAAAAGAAATACAAAATAGTCTATAAAAAAAGGCAGTTAGAGGGTTCAAATGTTTTACAAATATTTTTTGCATAAAATTTTACTAGGGCACAGCTAAGACAGAAAGTTCGTACAGCATATAGAAAATACTTAAAAATTTTAAAGTATTAAATTTTTTTTTTTATTTTTTTTTTGCCGAAATAAAAAAATAACAAATAAAAAAGTTAAATTCGAATTTGTCGAATGTATTGATAACCTCCACAATGTAAAAAAGTTTACTTGCTAAAAAACTACGAAAATATTTTTTTTGTAACAAAATATGTTTGTACTTGTTTAAATACCATTCGGTGATCAATTCTGTTCACATGTGCCAACCAGCAGCCGAATGAAAGCATTTTGTGTTTTTAGGTTATGTTGAATGTACCACAATTTTCGAGGTGTTCTTACATTTTTGTTCATAACTTTTGAACCGCTGAACCGATTTCGCTCAAATGCAATACCAAACTGCTTAGTTTGTTTTGGTATTGGTATACTTTGACCGTGATCACCATATCAGATATCTTGGGAAAAAGTCGCGTGATGCCGTTCTAGCGGAAATTTGTTGGTGGAGCAAAAATATATTTAAGGCGAAGAAGAATTAGGTGGGGAAAACACCTAAGCTTTCTTTTGAGTCAAAAAAAGGGCTCGATTTGACAAAAAAAGTCATACAAGTTTTGGATTTAAAATAAAAATTGTGTCTGCACTGCTATCCAATAGGATAGCAGATCGGGATCAAAAGTTGTGTCAGTTGACACGAAAGCCCCCATATATATTATTGATCAGTGATCGATTTTAAGACATTCTAGCGATGCCTGTCCGTCTGTGGAAATGGTGATAACGGCCAAAGTATTAAACAGATATAACTAAGACTTTGCATATTTACTTGTTCTTGCCCTAAGTAGTTTGGTATTGCATTTGAGCAAAATCGGTTCAGCGGTTCAAAAGTTATGAACGAAAATATAAAAACACAAAATGCTTTCATTCGGCTGCTGGTTGGCACATGTGAACAGAATTGATCACCGAATGGTATTTATACAAGTACAAACGTATTTAAAAAAAAATAAAATATTTTCGTCGAATTTTTTTTTTTATCAAAAAATTTTTTTCGCGGATTTTATTTTAAATTTTTTTTTGTTTTTTGCAAATAAACTTTTTTACATCGTAGAGGGTATTAATACATTCGACAAAGTCGAATTTAACTTTGTTACTTGTTTTTTTTTTATATTTCGGCCCAAAAAAAAAAATTGAATACTTTAAAATTTTTAAGCGTTTTCTATATGCTGGGCGAACTTTCTGTCTTAGACGTGCCCTAGTAAAATTTGATGCAGAAAATATTTGTAAAACATTTTAACCCTCTAACTGCCTTTTTTATAGACTTTTTTGTATTTCTTTCAAAAAGGACAAAAATGACCCTTTAAAACGGGAGCTAGAGGGTTAATTTGGTCAAAGAAAAGAATCATCATAAAATTTTATATAACACATCAGAATATTATTTTTAGCTCAAAAGTATATTTGCACTGTTTTTTGTCGATATTTTTTAACACTGCTTTGGAAGAAAAAAAATAACAAACATTGATTATTAATACTTGACCCTTTTTAAGCACTTTGCGCATGTCGCACAAACTTTGACCATTTGACAACCCCTAGTGAAATTTTATGAGGAAAATATTTGTAGAACATTTTAACCCTCTAAATGGACGTTTTATTAGACCTCTGTGTTTAGTTTTTGAAAAAGGACTAAAATGACCCCTTAAAATGGCAGTTAGAGGGTTAAAATGTTCTAAGAAAAGAACCGCCATAAAATTTCACTGAAGACATCAAATCATATTTTGAAGCTCAGATGTGTTCTTATTATAGTATTTTTCACGTTTTCCAAACGCCTTTGATAAAAAAATAAAAACTTCAGTGGGCTATAAAAAAGAAATCCGAACTGACTTTGCAAAACCCTTTGGTGATTTTGTCCATTTGATGGTCTACTTTCATATGGCGTTGAAGCCATCGAGGCTTATTTTTCTTGTTGCACAGTGTTATAATACATAATTATAATTAGAGCCTGAGCTCAACTGTCTTTACAGAAAAACAAAAATTTGTAAATATTTTTGTTGTCCGATTTTTTTTGTTAACACCCTGTATAATAGGATTTATTAAGCATGTTTTTATAAAGCAACAAAGTACATTTATAGAAATAATACTTCAATTTTATTTTAAACAAATACCATATTTTTATATAAACAAGTTATCACTTAATGTCATATTTTTATTTTTTAAGGCAACATGTCCTTTTTTCAATTGCTGCGTTTTATTTTTTCAACAAAACCACTTTACACAATTGTTTAAAATATTGACAATATAAGCCAAAAATGTTATGTTGTTTGCTTTTGTTTCCGCTACAGTTTTTTTTCTCGATTTCAATCTCTCTTGTTTTGTCTTATTTTAGCCATTTTATTAACGTTTTTATTATTTTTTCTTTTGTTTGTTTTCTCCCACTAAAAAAAAAAGGAAAAACGTTTGTATTCAAGTTGTGTCAACAATCGATACCAAATTTGAACAATGTTAAGCCTCTTTACACAAAACAGGATTTTACAAAAAAAAGGACAAGCGAAAGCTTAATATGGGAATTTTTAAGCCAAAATCATGTTTGGTAGAATGGTAATAAAAACTAAAAGAAAAACAATGTTAGATATAATGGAGGAGGAAGATTTTTATGGTAATTGTTTTGATGATTACGTCTTAAGGTCATGGTGGGAAATAATTGTTTTTTTTTTTTTTTTAAATGGGAGTATGCACATTTGGGTGGCACGAATAATGACCTTTTTTAGAATTTAGAATTAGAACATAATTATTTTTCAACAAAAAAATTTTTTTTGTTTGTTTCTGTAAGTAAAGATCGAGCTCGGGCTCTAATTATAATTTGTATAGGGGTCAAATTGAATAAATGCAGAAGAATAATTGAATTTCTAATAACTATAGACATTTCTGGTATTCCCATACCGTTTTCAAACACTTCAGTTAGTGTTATCATCAGTAGGATTTTAAATGCTGGTTTGCCTTGTTAATGGAAATTGTTTTTTATATGTACATATTTATAGTTTCTACAGAAAGATTTTTATACCCTCCACTCTAGTTATAGAGGGTATATATAAGTTTGTCATTCCGTTTGTAACACCTCGAAATATTGGTCTAGGACCCCATAAAGTATATATATTCATGATCCTCGATCGATTTTAAGATGATCTAGCGATGTCGCTAGCTAACTTTTGAAAGACTTTACGGAGGCCCCTGAAGTTTGGCATATATGTTGGGCATTTACGTGGTCAGGTTGGTATTGCAATCCAGCAAAATCGGTCCAGTGGTTCAAAAGTTAGAGGCAAATGAGTGAATTTCGGCAAGGGGTTTTCTGTAATTTACGAGATAAAACACACGGTAACTTTCGAACGGCAATTCTGAGAGTACTGAAGTGCGGCATACATATTTTCCGTTCCTCTGGTCCAGTTCGTTTTAAATTTCAGCCAAATCGGTCCAGTGGTTCAAAAGTTATTAGCAAAACCGTAGATTTCAGATTAGTTTCACCTTAAATTCACGTATTGAAAACCCGTTAAACGTATTTTGAAAACATTGGTAAGTCACAAAAATATTTTGCAAGGTTTTTGTCACTCAAAAATATTTTTACACTAAAACAAAAAAAAAATACACTCAAAAAAATTTTTACACTCAAAAAAAATTTTACACTCAAAAAAAAATTAGTAAATTAATTTTTTTTTTTTTCAAAAATTAATAAAAAAAAGTTTTTTTACACAAAATAAAATATTTCTAACCAAAAATGTTATTTTTTTCACGTTAGAAAATTTACTATCACTTAAAAAGGGCATTGTGGAGGGTATTCATAGATTCGGCTAAGTCGAATTTAACTTTTCTACTTCCCAGCAAAACTTTGGTAATGGGTAGTGATTATATAACACATTACCAGGTAATGTATATACCTTATTTGTAGCATTATTTTAGGATGTCTTACCAAACATTTGTTCAACAACGTATTATTTTCAAGTGAAAAATAATGCATTACTAATAATTTGCTACGTAATGCATGATTATTGGACAAAATGTATTTTATATTTATTATTTCAAAACATTAAATCATGGATGACTTTTATTTGGTTACATTATGTATTATTTGAAAGTTTGAAATAATGCATTATTTATAATTGGATGCATAATGCATTACAATAACATAAAAAATAATTATTTTATAAAAAAATGCATAAGTTTAAACTAGAGATGGGCTAACGACAGGAAATTTCTAACGACACACACTCACTAGCATATTTTATCTACTTACACTCACTTACAATCACGTGAGTAAATTTAATACAAAATTACTTTTTCACTACTCGTAACACCTTATATATTATGTTCTGGTATGCTATATTTTATACCTTACTCGTATGCATTACTTTGAGTCTCATCCCATGTTAAAATCATCAATGCTGCAATGTATAAAATAAGAGATCCTATACCTTATTTTATACCTTATTTGGTAATCTAAGTTTTGCTGGGTTGTTGCAGTTTCCAACACTACAATTCTACTTCTGGCAATCTAAACCTCACCTCATACTTTATTAATAATTGTTTGCCTCTTACATTATTTCGCAAGGGTTATCAACATGATCTGGAATTGCAGATACAAATGAAGGAATTATCATTTTATGTTTCTGTTTTGTCAGTAATTTTATTAGTGTTTTTTTCTGTAAGTACAGATCGAGCTCGGGCTCTAATTATCCCAGCAAAACTTAGATTACCAAATAAGGTATAAAATAAGGTATAGGATCTCTTATTTTATACATTGCAGCATTGATGATTTTAACAGGCGATGAGACTCAAAGTAATGCATCCACATTATCACAAAGAATACCAGTAAGGTATAAAATAAGTCAAAAATTTATAACGAAGAATACTAGTAAGGTGTAAAATAAATGATATTTTATAGGTTACGAGAAATGAAATAATATAGCATACCAGAAGATAATATATAAGGTGTTACGAGTAGTGAAAAAGTAACTTTGTATTAAATTTACTCACGTGATTGTAAGTGAGTGTAAGTAGATAAAATATGCTCGTGAGTGTGTGTCGTTAGAAATTTCCTGTCGTGAGCCCATCTCTAGTTTAAACTTATGAATTTTTTTAAAAATAATTATTTTTTATGTTATTGTAATGCATTATGCATCCAATTATAAATAATGCATTATTTCAAACTTTCAAATAATACATAATGTAACCAAATATAAGTCATCCATGATTTAATGTTTAGAAATAATAAATATGAAATAAATTTTTTCCAATAATCATGCATTACGTACCAAATTATTAGTAATGCATTATTTTTTACTTGAAAATAATACGTTGTGGAACAAATGTTTGGTAAGACATCCTAAAATAATGCTAAAAATAAGGTATATACATTACCTGGTAATGTGTTATATAATCACTACCCATTACCAAAGTTTTGCTGGGATAATAATAATAATAATAATAAGCCTTGCTCAAAAAGTTATTTGAGCTACCTCATGGTGGGCATAGGCTCTCAATAAAAATTTTCCATCTGGAACGCTCACTGGCAATACTTCTTAATTCTATTAAATTATTTATTTTTCTATTATTATAGCAGGGCATTCTATTGACATCATCCAAAGAAGAACGACGCCATGAGTTTTTTGGCCTTCCACGCCCTCTTGCACCTTGTGGGTTATAGTTAAGAGCTCTTAAGCATATGGAGTCTTCATCTCTTCTTAAAGTGTGGCCAATCCATCCAAATTTTCTTCTTCTTATCTCGATATTTATGTCGCACATGTTTGCTTTGGTGAGTAATTGGGCATTAGTGGTTGTATCAGGCCAAAATATTCGCAGGATTATGGAAGACATCTGTTTATAAATACTTGCAGTTTTCGTTTGATTTCTTCTGTCACTAACCATCCCAGCAAAAATTGACATTACTAGTAATGGGTTTTGTAATCCGAAACAGATGTTAATAAGTAGTTACTTATTGAATGAAACACTAATTATTTTAACAAGGGCGTGAGACAAAAATAACTAGTGAAGAGTATGGAAATAAATAAGTAGTTACTGCCTCGGATTACTAATAAGGAGTAAAAACCCATTTCCAATAAGAAGTAAAATAATTAGTTAATTAAAACATTTAAAATTTAATTTGTTTTTACTAAAACTTAAAAAATACGTAATTTTTATTAAGTTTTTAATTATTTTTTAAGTTAATTGATGTGTAAAGGTTAAAAACTGCAAGTGCAAGGAGATATTATTACTTAGAAGTGCTTTGTTAACATATTACTAAAAACTAGTTACTTTTGGGCTTAAAATAATGTTAATGGTAATTGGTACTCATTATAAATAATGTGCTTGGTAATGATTACTTTTCACAACTCATTACCATGTTTTTGCTGGGATGTTTCGCAACCATATAGTAAGACGGACATCACACATGCAGAGAATATATTTAGTTTTGTTTTCGTGGTATATTCATTAGATTTCCAGGTTTTGGATAAGAGTGCAAAAGCACCTCTGGCTTTTCTTATTCTTGTCATGACATCAAGATAAGCACCACCACTTGTGTCAATCATGCTACCGAGATATTGAAACTCACTAACACTTACTATCATTTGGTTGCCGATAATTATTGGTTGTGTGGATTCTACATTTAAACGAATTTCTTTTGTTTTATTTATATTTATTTTAAGGCCAACTTTCGCTGATTCTCTTTCAAGGTCATTAATTTTTGACTGTAAGTCGCTAAGTCTGTGGGAAAGTTCGCATTTATCATCGGCATAGTCGAGAGATTCCAAACGAATTTGCGGATTTAAGGGGTCCCATACAATTCCTCTTGGTGTGTTTGTTGAACGATTGACAACAGCATCTAAGACCATGAGGAATAGAAGCGGTGATAGTACACAGCCCTGTCTAACGCCTGATGTGGTTTTAAAAGGTGTCGAGAGTTCGCCGTCATGCAACACACAGCATTCAAAGGTTTCGTAACTCGTTCGAACCATGCGTATTATTTTATCTGGAACACCATAGTTATGCATTTCAGCCCAAATGCAATCTCTGTTTATAGAGTCGAAAGCCTTTTCATAGTCAACAAACAACATATATAAAGGGGAGCGCATCTCGAGAGATTGTTCAATGATTATTTTTTTTTTTTTTTGTAAATATTTCTGGATATACTCATTGGATTTAAACTCCAGGTTCCCTTTTTTTAGTGTCTTCTTTACATCTCTGTTTTAAACAGGAAATTTCTAGCAAAATTCGGACACTTGGTTCACAAAAATTGATAATGCCTATATCTCAAGAAGTCGTATTTGGGAGGCAAAAATCCCAGCAAAATTTTGGTAATGGGTAGTGATTATATAACACATTACCAGGTAATGTATATACCTTATTTGTAGCATTATTTTAGGATGTCTTACCAAACATTTGTTCCACAACGTATTATTTTCAAGTGAAAAATAATGCATTACTAATAATTTGCTACGTAATGTATGATTATTGTATAAAATGTATTTCATATTTATTATTTCTCAACATTAAATCATGGATGACTTATATTTGGTTACATTATATATTATTTGAAAGTTTGAAATAATGCATTATTTATAATTGGAGGCATAATGCATTACAATAACATAAAAAATAATTATTTTATAAAAAATGCATAAGTTTAAACTAGAGATGGGCTCACGACAGGAAATTTCTAACGACACACACTCACGAGCATATTTTATCTACTTACACTCATTTACAATCACGTGAGTAAACTTAATACAAAATTACTTTTTCACTACTCGTAACACCTTATATATTGCGTTCTGGTATGCTATATTATATGCCTTACTCGTAACTAATAAAATATCATATGTTTTACACCGTACTCGTATTCTTCGTTATAAATTTATGACTTATTTTATACCTTACTGGTATTCTTTGTGATAATGTGGATGCATTACTTTGAGTCTCATCGCCTGTTAAAATCATCCATGCTGCAATGTATAAAATAAGAGATCCTATACCTTATTTTATACCTTATTTGGTAATCTTAGTTTTGCTGGGATACTTTAGAAAATGTATTCAATATGTCTGGTCAAAAACCATGTAAAGTAGTGTAATATATTATGAGAATATCATAAATACAGTTTTTTGAGCCTCGAGCTATAATAATACTCTAATCAAATGTTATTTCCTTGTTTTATTTTTTTTTTATTATTAAAATTTATAAAATTCAAACTAATCCCCTATTTCAATCCTTCAAACTAACTACTAATTTATTTTATAAAATTAAATAGGAAAAAAAAGAAAATCTTTTTTAATTTTCTTGACGTTCATTTCCGTTATTTGTTGCTGTGGTCGTCGTTTTGTTGTTGTTTGTGTTGTTGGTTGCATGCCTCACTCCTTTAGAAAAATTCTAAAGGTTATTTATGCAGTCAGTATGCATTTAATTAGCTTTTATGTTAAGTGCAACTAAGACTATTTATTAATTTCTTGTTATTTCTTAAAGTTTTGCTGTTTTTTCTGCCTTCAATGTTCTGCTTTACTGAATTGGAATAGAAAAAGTGTAGTGGTTTTAATTTATTTTTAATCCTTACACTCAAAATAATAACTCTGTTAAATTACAGAAAAACTTTGCTAATTTAACAGAGTACACCATACTTTTCCAGCTAAAAACATTTCTTGGTAATTTTACTAAAAAACTCTGTAAAATGATTTTGACAAAAAAAAACTGTTAATTTACAGAATTTATAGTAAAATATTGGTTAAATATGAAAGCTTTTTGACAGAGAAAACTCTGTAATTTTACTTTAAAACTTTGTAAAATGATTTCGACAAAAAACTGTTAATTTACAGAGTTTCTAGTCATATTGGTTAAATAAACCACAATTTAGCAACGAAAACTATGTAAATTTACATATATTTGTAAAATGCATTTGATGCAAAAAAAAATTAACAGAAAAACCTCTGTAAATTTACAGAGTTCAGTTAAATGCATGTTATTTTGTAAAATCTTTATAAGATTTTGAAAAAAAAATTTTATAACTTATTTTTGCTACTTTTCCAACTTTTTCTCAAAAAAAAAATATACAGATAAAATTTTGATGTTTGGTAACAAAAACAAAAAAAAAAAATACGAAGTATTTTGCTTAAATCTGTATTTTAGCAGAAAACTCTGTTAATTATCTGTAAAATTAAGATTACAAAGTAAAAAGTAATATAATAGAGGAAACTTGTTTTTTTTGTCACAACAAAATACAAAGTATTTTCTTTTAATCTGTATTTTGACAGAAAACTCTGTCAAATATCTGTTGAATTGAGATTACAGTCATTTTACAGAGTTATTATTTTGAGTGTAGTTTCATACCAATGTCTGGGAAAGAAACACTGGATATAAAACGATGATGATGATGATGATTTCTTGTTGTTTCATAATTAAAAGTCATGCTATAAAATGAGCTTGTTTTTTCAGGAAAAGCCCAGTAAAAAGTTAAAATGAAAATGCAAGTTGGCAAAAAAACACAAACACAAACAAAGTAAAGATGGTGAATGGTGAAGACAAATTGGAAAACTCATTTGTCATATTGTATTAACAACAACGACAACAAATGTACAAATAATATGCATTTGATATTAGTTTAGGCTGACCATTCGTACTGATTTGATCAGTACATGTACTGATTTTTGATCAAGTGTACTGACCAAAAAACGTTGTACTGATTTGTACTGATTTTTTTGAAATATATACTGCTTGTACTGATTTTTGAACATTTCACCATAAAAAATTATTTTATTTGAAAATTCTATGCAAAAACTTGGAAATTCAAGTTGTCAGAGTAGATTTTTAAAACTTATTAGTTTGAAAATGAGGTAATTTTAATGAGTTAATTCTAGGGATCTTGGAGTTCGTAAATCAAGAGGTTCCTTAACGCAAAAATGTTTCTGAGCATGAATTTATTTTGATCTTCATATATTTATATAAAAAGGCGTACAGAATCATTGAGGTTTTCTACAACGAAAAGTTTAAGGGATGATTGATTTTCTATATTTTTTGAAATATAATGTAATTGCATGAATGCAAATAATTCTGATATTTTCAATGAGGTAATGTCAACAGAATTTATTAAAAAAAGCGCTCGGAACATTAGAGTGTCCCTTATTTTGGAAATGTTGGAAATGTTGAGACGGTATCCCCTCATTTTTTTACATTTGACCAAAAAATAACTCAGGAAAAATTTTACGCCCCTACGACCACGCCTTCCCTACGCGACGCGGCCTTAAAGAGCGGGGCCTTTAAAATCATTTTTCCATACAAACCAAAAAATTTTTTTTTGATTTTTAATTTTTTTGTTATTAATTATAATATGACTTGGTTAGCTTATTCATGACAAAAATTTTGATTTTGGTGGGATAAGGCTTTCAGCTCTAAAAAATTTTTCGTTGGGGTGGTGCTACAGTAAAAATTTTTAAAAAAATATTTTTTTGTAGTTTAGATCTGAAAGCCTTATCCCACCAAAATCAAATTTTTTGTCGTGAATAAGCTAACCAAGTAATATTATAATTCATAACAAAAAAATTAAAAATCCAAAAAAAAATTTTTTGGTTTGTATGGAAAAATGATTTTTAAGTCCCCGCTCTTTTAGGCCCCGTCGCGTAGGGAAGGCGTGGTCGTAGGGGCGTAAAATTTTTCCTGAGTTATTTTTTAGTCAAATGGAAAAAAATTAGCGGGTACCGTCTCAACATTTCCAACATTTCCAAAATAAGGGACACTCTAATGTGCATATTTTATGGGAAGTTTTCGAAAAGAAAAAGTTATCAAAACTTAAGGGAAAACGCACTAAGAATTGAGGGACTTTATATTCCTCAAAACATGTGGGTTTTTGTTATATTTTCTGAACTGAAACAATCAAATTATTCAAATTAAGTTCTTTGAAGTCACATAAATTTTCTGCAAAATAACGACAACAATTTATGGCAGTTGTTTTTTACAGTTGTTTTTACAGAAATACTAATTGAACCCAAGTTAGTTTAACCGAAATTTTTTGAGTGTGGAAAAATCATCAGTGCTTTTCCATAGAAAATACTTTTCAGAGAGTTATTTCTAAAAAAAAAACTTGGGCGTACTGATTTGAGTTCATGAAAAATTGGTCACTCTATATTAGTTGGAATTAGTTTCCTTATACTATGTTCAGATTGGCCTCGAAACCCCGGTGAAACCTCGTATTTTCAATTTAAAAACTCACCTGTTCACACACAACAGTTTTGACATTTATGTAGGTTTGGAAAATATCACACACAAAAATATTTTTTTTAACTGGTTTAATTACGCGGAAATTATTTTTTTGCACGTTTTAATTTTATTTTTATTTCAAATAAATAAATATTTTTAAGAAATTTTGTAAATAAATTGATTTATTTATATTTTTGTTTTTGTCATTTTCCCATTTTCTCTATTTCTCATTGTCGCACAGTGGCAAAAATATGAAATTTATAAGGTTTCGATCGTACTTTCGTTGAAACCTCACTACAAAAATGTTTAAATTTGTGAGGGAAAATACGTATTTTCAAATGAGGTTTGGCTCGAAACCTCGTTAAACGGGGTTTCGAGTCCAATCTGAACGTACTATTACATACATATTTTCTAAGGATTTGAGAAATATAGAGAAAACAAGTAGAAAAGTTAAATTCGACTTGGCCGAATCTATGAATACCCTCCACAATGCCCTTTTTAAGTTATAGTAATTTTTCTAGAGTGAAAAAAAAACATTTTTGATTAGAAATATTTTATTTTGTGTAAAAAAACTTTTTTTTAACTAATTTAAAAAAAAAAAAAAAATAATTTACTATTTTTTTTTTTGAGTGTAAAATTTTTTTTGAGTGTAAAATTTTTTTCGAGTGTATTTTTTTTTTCTTTTAGTGTAAAAATATTTTTGAGTGACAACAATGCGTTGTAAAATATTTTTGTGACTTACCAATGTTTTTAAAACATGTTTAACGGGTTTTCAACACGTGAATTTAAGGTGAGGCGAATCTGAAATTTACGGTTTTGCTAATAACTTTTGAACCACTGGACCGATTTGATTGAAATTTAAATCGAAGAGGACCAGGGGAACGGCAAATATATATATTACACTTCAGCACCCTCAAAATTGCCGTTCGAAAGTTACCGTGTGTTTTATCTCGTAAATTCCCGAAAAACCCTTGCCGAAATTCACTCATTTGCTTATAACTTTTGAACCACTGGACCGATTTCGCTGGATTGCAATACCAACCTGGCCAGGTAAATGCCCAACATATATGCCAAACTTCAGGAGCCTCCGTAAAGTCTTTCAAAAGTTAGCGTGTTTTCCACAGACAGACAGACAGACAGACAGACAGACAGACAGACAGACAGACAGACAGACAGACAGACAGACAGACAGACAGACAGACAGACAGACAGACAGACAGACAGACAGACAGACAGACAGACAGACAGACAGACAGACAGACGGACAGACGGACGGACGGACGGACGGACGGACGGACGGACGGACATCGCTAGATCGTCTTAAAATCGATCGAGGATCATGAATATATATACTTTATGGGGTCCTAGACCAATATTTCAAGGTGTTACAAACGGAATGACAAACTTATATATACCCTCTATCACTAGAGTGGAGGGTATAAAAATTAGTTTCAAGTTAATTAAAAATTCTATACCCAATTCATTTTTTTTTTAGCTGGAAAGACAGGCTGTATTAAATTTTATAAACCAGAAAAATGTTTTAGTATTTGAAACTTCAATAATAAATGAGACATTTTCTTTATAAACATTTTTTTCAGAATCTGAATTGTTTTCTTAAACATTTAAATCAAACCTTAAATAAAAAATCACAAAAATATATTTTAAAATTCTATAAAAGTCTGCAAACAAAAAGGTCTCTATCCCCTCCCAAATAAAAAGGACCATAACATATTTAACTAATCCAGCATTCCAAATAACTATGATAATTGACATTTTGGCAAAGATTCGTAGACATGTTAAGCCATTATAATGAAACCCTTTGAAACGTAAAACAAAAGTAACGAATAAAAAATGCAATGCGACATAAAACAACTTAAAACTTGAACTTTACATAATAGTACGTGTTTAGCAAACTTTTATTATAAAATACACTAACTTGTGCAAAGTCAGGAGCGGATCAATGTTTTAGTTTTGTGGGAGAGATCTTTTTTACTTACAATTAATTTTTTTTTACAAGGAAACTCTGCCTGACCGATTAATAGCATAAATAAGATATTTTGTTGTCATATTAAGATTTTGTTTAAGAATTCTTAATAAAATTTCAATATTCTAGATTCTTATATTAGGGTGGCACGAATAATAATAACTTTTTTTCCAATTTCGTCGATCGACAGGCAAATTATGGTTCATATTGGTCTAAAAACTCAATGTTAAAGTTTTGCCACAAACAAATGTTCCTATACAAACCAAAAAAAAAAATAATAATTTCATTATGGGGTTAAAGTTTTGCCCCAAACAAAAAAATTCCCATACACACCAAAAATGTTTTTTCGATTTTTTTTTAAATTATTATTTTACTTGATTAACGACACAAAATTTCATTTTGTTAGGATAAACCCTTCCGCTTCAAAATTGTCTTCGAAAAAAAAATGTTGGGCAGTTTGAGTCATACTCTAAAAATATTTTTAATTTTTTTTTTTTTTTGTTTTGACCAGATAGGATTTTAGCTGAGATGTTGTTTTTAATAATACATATCCACAAAAAATTGTATTCCTATATGTGACATTTGTGTATGTTAACCCTTAGTAGGACCTTTTAAGTCTTGAAAATGTTCGTTAGGTTTTTAATTTTTGTTTCATATTTCTAATTCTTCAAGACTTGAAAAGTCCTACTAAGGGTTAACAATGGGAAAAATACAACTCTATTAAAAGTTGAGATTGATTAAGTTTCTGCCAAATGAATACAACGTGAATGATGGTAAATACGGGTTATTCAACATAAAAAGTAACTCTGATATTCAATTTGTTCAAAAGTTTCATTTAAATGGCTAATTTTATAGCAATCGAAGGAATGCTAATGATGGAAGGGTACCATCTTCCGAAAGCTGTCGACATCTCCACTTAGCCTGTGTTGTCACTTGATTTTTTTTTCAGATTTTCTCGTTGTACAACAATTATTATTACTCAGAAATAATTAATATGGACTCAAACCGAACTAAATAAAAATTCAGTTATAAAATATACAGTCCAACAATATATAAGCACAATAACAAAAAAAAAAAAAAAACAATATATAAGCACAATAACAAAAAAAAAATTTAAATTTTTAGAGTAGGACCCCAACGGCCCTAATTTTTTTTCGAACACAATTTTGAAGCGGAAGGGTTTATCCCACCAAAATGAAGCAATAAAAAAAAAAAAATGGGTTTGTATGGAAAAAAAAATTTTTGGGGCAAAATTTTAACCCCCCAATGGCACGGGTTAATTTTGTCCGATTTGGCTTAAAATCTAAAGCTAGAGTTTTAAACAAAAACGAACCATAATTTGCCCGCGGGTTGCCGAAATTCGAAAAAAAGTCATAATTCGTGCCAACCTTATGTATAAACAATAGAGTGTGCCTTATTTTCGAAATGTTGGAAATGCTCATTTTTTTTCATTTGGCTAAAAAATAACTCAGGAAACATTTTACGCCCCTACGACCACGCCTTCCCTACCCGATGGGGCCTTAAAGAGCGGGGCCTTAAAAATCATTTTTCCATACAAACCAAAAAAATTTTTTTTTTTTATTTTTAATTTTTTTGTTATTAATTATAATATTACTTGGTTAGCTTATTTACGACAAAAAATTCGATTTTGTTGGGATAAGGCTTTCAGTTCTAAAAAATTTTTCGAAAAAAAAAAAATTTACAGCCGTTGCACAGAGGGGTGAAATGCATCCAAAGTGGCGATTAATTCAATAGATGAGCATTAACTTTCACAACCGTGTTTGGTACCAGGTTAAAGTAGATAAAATTCAACATCAATAATAGGAAAAAACAAAGTTCTAAGTTGTATACTTTATTTGCAGTGTGTGTTTAAAGTTCAATTATTTTTATTATTTTTGCGCGCATTGATTTAAAGTGAAAATTTTGATATTTCAAGTAATTATATTTTGAATAAAGACTTCTAAAATTGAAAGCTTCATAATGAATCAGTCTACTTTAGGTATTTGAGCATATAAAAAAAATTTTTGGTTTAGATAAATGTTTTGGAAATATTAAAAAAAAAAAATTAAAAATGCTCTAAAAATAGGGTATTTTTGATATAAATATTGAGTTTCAACAACTTTGTCTGTGAAAGAGTGAAAATCCGCCTATATGGTCTTTAAATATATGATTTCATCTAATAAATCCCTGAATGTCCGTTTGCGGTTTTTTGCGGTTTTTGACTTATCAATTTTTTTGTGAAAGAACTTCAGTTGCTAAAAATCTATTTGAAAAAAAAGACTAAAAATCAAGTTGTTTTCATAATATTTTGTCCTTATATTCCGTATGGTAGTTGTAACTGCAGCTCATGAGTGTACTGTTTATAAGAGATGGGTGCGTGAGTTATTTTAAATCACGCACACGCACGCCCGCCCCCTTTTTGGGGCGTGGTTATAAAAAAATATGTAATAATAATGCAATTGTATTACTTAAGTGCAAAAACCAATAAAAATTAATTTGCAATGATTAATCGCAAGGGTAAAAGTGCCCCCTACGTCCCCCTCCGAGCCCCTATCAAAAATGCCCCCCAAATTTTTTTGTAATTTTGTAACGTTTTGGATGGTATAGAACAGTGATCGGCACCCATTGCACGCTGGAGCCGAACACAATCGGTAATTCACATGTATACAACACGAATGTCAACAAAAAATCAACAAAGAGCATAAAAAAAACAAATATTTTATTCAGTAGCAAGCTGACTTTCTTCAAAGCAGGTTGATGTCGCTTTGTTGAAGAAATACACCAACACATGCATATTTTTATTAAAACACTAATACTTTCATATGCCTCTTTGTGCCGACCACTGGTATAGAAGATTCGGCACATCACTCTTACTTGTTGTGTTAAAATACTCTCAATTTCCATATTTTTGGTATTTTGTTGTTTTTTGTTTTGTGAGAGATGAGTGCGTGAGTGATTTTGATGAAGATACACCATACAATAACCTCATTAACTAGACCTTAAATTATTCTGTTCTGATCCTTTAAAAATTTTTGTCTGTAAATTTTTGAGATAAATGTTCACATTAACTGAATTAAGTGAAAAATAAAAACTTGATTAAAATTGAATTAATACTAATAAGAATACATATTTTATTTTAAGTAGATTTATTCTAGCTCGAGGTCATTATTTCATTTACCAACTAAAACTATGATATCCTCATATTTTTTTTTTTGCTAAATAATCTTGACAATGGGATCTGACAAATCCCGAAACACGTGTCGATTAAGTCTTGAAAAAAATTACCAACATAAATAAATTTAAAAACGGAAAAATTAATTTCTTGAAAATTATTCTATGAGAATATCATAGTTTTAATTAGTAAAGGAAATAATGACCTCGATCTAGAATAAACCCACTCAAAACATAATATTTTAAAGGTCGAATAAAACAATTTTTATTTTTTAATAAAAATTAATCAGAATTTGAATACATATTTTATTTATTTTATATTTATTTACTTATTCTTTTGATGTCAAAGTTACAGCGAAAATTGTGAATTAGGCTTTTTCCGAAAAACAGAAAAAAAAGTTTAACAGGTAAAAATATTTTTTCCAATTTTTCTTCTGAAATGCTGCGTTTTATTAAATTATGATTATCCATTAATAAAAAATTTTTAATCTTCTGTTTCGGGACTTTTTGAGATAAATTTGTACATTAATGAGATTTAGTGAAAAACAAAAATCGAATTTTAAATTAAAATTATACTAATAAAAACACATACGATATATTTACTTTTTTAAGTTCTTAATAGCACATTAAGTTCGCTATAATGTGCCATTTTATTTATAAATGTAAAGCTTTTTGTTCCAAAGTTACAGCAAAAATTGTGAAATAAGATATTATATCCGAAAAACAATAAAGCGCCTAACAGGTTAAAAAATGTTTTTTTCCAATGTTTTTTTTTCGAAAATGCTGTGTTTTTATGTGTTTAAGATTACTCATCAATAAAAAATTATAATATTTTAAAATTAAGTCTTCTATGTATTAATCGCCATTTTAGGTATCATCCACCCCACTGTGCACTGGACCGATTTGGCTGCACTTCAATACGAACCAGACCAGGGGAACGATAAATATATATGCCAACATTCAGCCTCCTCAAAATTGCGTTTCGAAAGTTAGCGTGTTTTTTATCTCATAAATTCACGAAAAACCCTTGCCGAAATTCAGTCTTTTGCTCATAACTTTTGAACCACTCGACCGATTTCGCTGGATTGCAATACCAACCTGAATAGGTAAATGCCCAACATAGTATATGCCAAACCTCAGCAGCCTCCGTAAAGCCTTTCAAAATTTAGCGTGTTTTCAACAGACAGACAGACGGACGGACATACATCGCTAGATCGTCTTAAAATCGATCGAGGATCATGGCCAATATTTCGAGGTGTTACAAACGGAATGACGAACTTATATATACGCTCTATCACTAGAGTGGAGGGTATACAAAAATATATGAATATGCTTTGATACATCATATTTGTTAATTTCGATGCGCTGAGTACGAATCAAAAAATGTTTAAAATCGGTCAGTCGGTTTTCTATATATTTTTTAAAAAAAGTCTAAAAAATTCTTCGTTTTTACCCTTTCACAGAGCTTGAGATAGTCATCTTTTTAAACTTAATATGAGAACAATCCGATCATAAAATACCGTGGCGTCCATCGATCAAAATTTTGATTTTTTTGAAACTTTTTACCAACAACTGTAAACTTTGATAGAAGGGCATTGGGCATTTACCTGGTCAGATTAGTATTGCAATCCAGCGAAATGGGTCCAGTGGTTCAAAAGTTGGGAGCAAAAGACTGAATTTCGGCAAGTGTTTTTCGTGAACTTTCGAGATAAAAACGAGCTAACTATCGAAATGGAAATTTCAGACAAATCGGTCAAGTGGTTCAAAAGTTATTAGCAAAACCGCGAATTTCAGATTAGTTTCACCTTAAATTCACGTGTTGAAAACCCGTTAAACATGTTTCAAAAACATTGGTAAGTCACAAAAATATTTTACAACGTATTTTGGTCACTCAAAAATATTTTTACACCAAAAAAAAAAAAAAAAGCACTCGCAAAAAATTTTACACTCAAAAAAAAATTTGTAATTTTTTTTAAACATTACTTAAAACAAAGTTTTTTACACAAAAAAAACATTTGAACAAAGTCACGTTAATTGTAACACTTTTAATTTCCAGTGATTGGATATAATGGGAATCTAACTTCCCCTAGGTGGATAATAATTACCAAAGGGGAAAGGTTTATAGAGGGGAATTTGAATGACTTATGTCACGTTCTACCAATGTTCAGGGGGAATGAAACAAGTAGGTGATATTTGTATTGTAACTTACATTAAACGTTTTATTAAATTCAGGATATTGAATAAAATGGTAAACGATTCTGTTACTGCTGGATAATAATAGAAACCAAAAGGTCTTAATGCCTCAGCCAAGAAGGTTCGGTTTCCATCATATTTGGCGTATAAGAGAGGAAATATACAACGAGTACCATATGTTTTGTAATTAAATTCAGAAAATAGGGGGTATTCATGTACAATTCAGGGTTTGAGTTATAATCTAATGTAGTTTATACGATTAATGTATAGTAAACTAGTTAATTCAAATTACTTAAAGTATACAAATTCATAAATTCATTTATTTAAAACTAGAAATTGCTTAAGAATGGCGATTATCTGTGTTTATACAATTATGATTGAAAGACATAATTGCAATAAACAACATTTCTAATCAAAAATGTTATTTTTCACGTTAGAAAATTTACTATCACTTAAAAAGGACATTGTGGAGGGTATTCATAGATTCGGCTAACAAGGGAAGTCTCCCTGGTGTCACCCTCCGATCTTCATGAAATTTGGATATGTTGTTAAGAACGAAAATTAATTCGACATGTATTTTTTTTTAGCGGCCCAAACTCATTTGTAAGGGGGCAAATTGACCTTTTTTTTTAATATAGGCATATGAGGCATTCCACACTAAATGTCCAGCAAAAAAAACTTGTGTACCGTAAACTGCTGAATAGGTTGTATGGATAGCCATATATAGAACTTAGAAAATTGCGTTTTTTGGTTTTTCAATTTTTCAAAAACTGGGCTTAGGAGGCGTGGTCAAATATTGGAAAAATGGTCAAATTTGTGGCGAGTTGCCTTGATTAAATATTTATCACATTAAAACGGAATGCACCACAATCTCAAAAATTTACATTCTTATATAGTTTTGTATGGGCTATCAATTAAATTTTTTTTGTCTGGAAAATTTTCAGAATCCGTTCTAAAATTTTCCATTTTTTAAAAAAGTCAATTTATCAAAAATCCCCCACTTTTTTTTTTTTTTTAAAGTTGAGATGTTTGTCCATCCACACAAAAAAATTCAGAAAAACGTTCTTCGTTTTTTTCGAGAAAATCGCATTTGAATTTTAAATTTCATAACAATTTTGTAATTTGCTTGTATTTTCTTGCTTTAACGTTGCGAATGAATAATATTAATTGCATAAATATTTCTCATACGCTCTGTTAAACCAAGAAAATACAAATTACAAAATTGTTATGAAATTTAAAATTCAAATGCGATTTTCTCGAAAAAAACGAAGAACGTGTTTCTGAGTTTTTTTGTGTGGATGGACAAACATCTAAACTTTAAAAAAAAATAAAAAAAAAAGTGGCCGGATTTTTGATAAATTGACTTGTTTAAAAAATGGAAAATTTCAGAACGGCTTCTGAATATTTTCCAAAAAAAAAAACAAGTAAGAAAAGTATAGTCGGTCAAGACCGACCATATAATACCCTACACCAGAAAATCCCGAAAAATGGGTCCCTGAAAATCGGTCCCGGAAAATGGGTCCCGGAAAATGGGTCCCGGAAAATGGGTCCCGGAAAATGGGTCCCATGGACGGGTTAGATATATTTTTTGTCAAATCTTTAATAAGCGTAAAAAACTCAAATTTGAGTGAAGTATACCTCTTTTTGTTGTCTATAAACCGCTTTAACTGAATATCGGGCGAAATTTTCACATGGGGTCTAAGTCCAAAACTGGTCCGATGATAATCAGATTTGATAAGGTTATTAAAGTACGCGTTTAATACATACAAACAAAATTTTAATTAAATATTTTCTATTTTCATGAAATGTGAGAGATTTATGTGAAAATCGGGAAGGTGGTTTGTGTGGGGGCTACAAGAGAAAATGGTCCGATTCCTTCGGAATTCGGAACGGTGATTTGTTAACCCAAAGCACGTTTACCTGCCAAACTTCGAAAATATACCTATTATAATACGGTTATTAGAGTCATTTGAGCCAAAACTAAAGAGGACCTTTGTATATGGCTAGGTCTAAGTATGGACCTATTATTTCCTTCGTCCTTGGACCAAAAGAGGTTTAAGTTTCAAATTTCAAGTCAATTGATTAAAAATTGCGACCTGTATCGTGTTTACACCGTTTACATGGACAGACAGACGGACGGACATCGCTAAATAGACTCAAAAAGTGATTCTGAGTCGATCGGTATACTTAAAGGTGGGTCTAGGACTAATATTTCGGGTTGTTACAAACATCAGCACAAACTCATTATACCCTGTACCACAGTGTGGTGTAGGGTATAAAAAATTTAATCGATAGCCCATACAAAACTATATAAGAATGTAAATTTTTGAGATTGTGGTGCATTCCATTTTAATGTGATAAATATATAATCAAGGTCACTCGCCACAAATTTGACCATTTTTCCAATATTTGACCACGCCTCCTAAGCCCAGTTTTTAAAAATTTGAAAAACCAAAAACGCAATTTCTTAGTTTCATATAGGGCTATCCAAACAATCTATTCAGAAATTTACGGGACACATTTATTTCTGTCCAAAAATGTCCTAAAATTTTGGTATTTTACTCAATCCCTGCAAAAAAAATCATTACCACTTCCTAGTGGAGTTCTTTAAAACTATAACAAATGTAATGAAATACAACAAAAATAACAAAAAACACAAGACAAAAACACACAAACATTCTTTTCTACTCAAGAATTCATAGTTATTCAGTTCTTAACTCATTTCCTTCCGCGACACTCCCATACAAATGTAAGTAGATATTCAGTAGATAAGAATTACTCCGGGAAGTAGTTGGAAGTTGTTTGAAAACTTGGAGTACTTCTTATCTACTGAATATCTACTTACATTTGTATGGGAGTGTCGCTGAAGGTAATGAGTTAAGAGCTGAATATCAACTTTTTATGGAGTAGAAAAGAATGCCTTTGGGTTTTTTCCTTGTTTTTTTTTTATTTTTGTTGTATTTCATTACATTTGTTATAGTTTGAAAGCACTCCAAATAGAAGTACTCCGCACATTTTTTGCTGGGATATGACGAAAAGTTGTGCATGTTTGGACACGTTCTTAATACACGTAGATAGGTTTTCCAAAGACCTTTTATTTAGTACTAGCTTACCATCCCGGTACTTCGTTACCGGTTGTATTGAATACCGGATAATAAAAGTATCAGGATTACTCTATCGATTTAAAAAAAATCCTCTACATAGTTTTTTGTTTTATTTACTTGTGGACGTTTAAGTCTTTCATAAAATAATATTTTATTGAATAATTTAAAGAATAAAATTTTAATAACTTCGCTGGTACGTCATCATGCTCGTTTCGGTGAAAAAATATATGGACAATTTTCGAGCCCTTATATCGGGTTTTAAGATTTTGAGTGAATAAATATTTCAGTGAAATAAAAAATGTAATAAAAATAAGTTTGAGTGGAAAAACATATAGAGAGAAAAAATATGGAGTCAAAAAAGTTAAATATGTAAAATTTAAGTAAAAAGTATCATTCCATATTGTTCCCAGCTCTATTCCACTTCGTTCCCCGTTCTATTCCATTTCACTTCCAAGTCCATCTCCTTTCGTTCCGTGTAAGTTTCATTCCTCTCCGTATAATATGCGTTAAAAATATAAAAAGTTCTATTGTCTTTATATTGTAGATATGAAAAGTACCATTTTACACCACTGTTACCAGGTATACCTTTTAACCCTAAAATTTTAAAATATATCCTTGTTTTGGGTGTTATTTCTGCGGCTTTAAGTTCAATAGTTAGATATCTCAAAATAACCATTTGCCCCCTTTTCCCCCGTTATATTTTCCAAAAACTGTTTTTTTGTGCTAGGTAATCTTTTATTTAAAACATCAAGTTTCTGAACCATTATTTCAAGAAATATAAGAATAACCAAATTTGCACTTTTTATCCCCTTTACGATCGGTCGCGACCCTTAAAAACAGAATTTCCAAAAAATAACTTTTTAAAGCATTCAAAATTTTAGTGCCAAGGATAATTACTTCATGAAATATAAAAAGTATCAAAAAACACTTTTTTACAGCTCTAGAAACAAAATTTTTTGAAAATACTTTAGCAGAATGTTTTTTTCACCGAAGTCCCCTACATTCCAAAATTCATGCTTCAACGGTCATTATTATAGAAACCAAAAAAAAGTTCCAAAAGTACACTTTCTTACCCCCGTTAGAAACGAAATTTCCAAAAAGTACCTTTTCCAGAAGGTTTTTTTCTTCACCGAAAAATCCTACATTCCTTTTTATAAAAGGTACTTTTTATAAAAGGTACTTTTTATAAAAGGTACTTTTTGTAAAAGGTACTTTTTATAAAAGGTACTTTTTATAAAAGGTAGTTTTTATAAAAGGTACTTTATATAAAAGGTACTTTTTATAAAAGGTACTTTTTATAAAAGGTACTTTTTATAAAAGGTACTTTTTATAAAAGATACTTTTTATAAAAGGTACTTTTTATAAAAGGTACTTTTTATAAAAGGTACTTTTTTTAAAAGGTACTTTTTATAAAAGGTACTTTTTATAAAAGGTACTTTTTATAAAAGGTACTTTTTATAAAAGGTACTTTTTATAAAAGGTACTTTTTATAAAAGGTTCTTTTTATAAAAGGTACATTTTATAAAAGGTACTTTTTATAAAAGGTACTTTTTATAAAAGGTACTTTTATAAAAAGTACTTTTTATAAAAGGTACTTTTTATAAAAGGTACTTTTTATAAAAGGTACTTTTTATAAAAGGTACTTCTTATAAAAGGTACTTTTTATAAAAGGTACTTTTTATAAAAGGTACTTTTTATAAAAGGTACTTTTTATAAAAGGTACTTTTTATAAAAGGTACTTTTTATAAAACGTACTTTTGTACCCTTTTTGTAGAATCAACATTTGCAAAAACCCAGCCTCATTGAACCTTTTTTTCGGAAGGTGAACGTACATTACAAATTTCAAGTTTCTAGTACCATTATTTAAGTAAATGTAAAAGGTACCAAAAGTACAGTTTTTTACCCTTTTTACCCCTTTAGAATCATCATTGGCAAAAAATCCAGCCTAAATGGATCTTTATTCCGAGAGGTGAACATACAGTCCAATTTTCAAGTCTCTATGACTATTATTTCAGGAGATATAAAAAGTACCAAAAGTACACTTTTTTACCCATTTTACCCCCGTAGAATCAACATTGGCAAAAACCCAGCCTTAGTGATTTTTTTTCCGGGAGGTAAACCTACATTGCAAATTTCAAGTTTCTAATACCAATATTTAAGGAAATAAAAAAGGTACCAAAAGTACAGTTTTTTACCCTTTTTACCCCCTTAGAATCATCATTGGCGAAAATCCAGCCTTAGTGAATCTATAGTCCGGGAGGTGAACATAGTGTCCAAATTTCAAGTCTCTGTGACAATTATTTCAAAAAATATAAAAGGTACCAAAAGTACAGTTTTTTACCCTTTTTACCCCCTTATAATCAACATTGGCAAAAGTCCAGCCTTACAGGATCTACATTCCGGGAGGTGAACATACATTCCAAATTTCAAGTCTCTATGACCATTATTTCATGAGATATAAAAAGTACCAAAAGTACAGTTTTTACCCTTTTTACCCCCTTAGAATCAACACTGGCGAAAATCCGGCCTTAGTGTATCTATGTTTCGGGAGGTGAACATACAGTCCAAATTTCAAGTCTCTATGACCATTATTTCAGGAGATATAAAAAGTACCAAAAGTACAGTTTTTTACCCTTTTTACCCCCTTAGAATCAACACTGGCAAAAATCCAGCCTTAGTGGATCTATATTCCGGGAGGTGAACCTACAGTCCAAATTTCAAGTCTCTAGCTTCAGCGGTTTGGGCTGGGCGATGATGAGTCAGTCAGTCAGTCAGTCAGTCACGTTACTCTTTTATATATATAGATGTAACATGACTAGGTTTCTTTGCATAATATTGGAGATAAACAAAAAAAACTCCTTTTCACCCCATAAATATGAATTTGGGCCGCTAAAAAAAAATACGCGTCCCTTTATTTTTCCCGCTCTACAATTTCATAAAGATCCGCGAGTGACACTAGGGAGACTTCCCTTGTCAGTGGAATGATGTAAACAGAGCTCTAGTATTTTTTTTTTTTTTTTTGAAAAATTCATGAATTTATCTGGGTTTCAAATGAAATTAGTTGGAAATAAATCGGAACAAATACAGCCGTGCTATTGGCAAAAAACTGGAACTCAAAATTTTCAAATTTCACTTTAACTTTCTTGGGAAGTATAGGAGATATCCACAGCCACTAAGCAGGGTTTTTTTTATGCCTTAACTAGTACATTGTCCACATATATTTTTTTAGGACATCTGATAACAATAAAAGAAATGGAGAGCGTTCGTATGCAAAAGGTACCCTACTTTGAGAGGTTCTGCTTAGCTGAATTATTTTCAAAAAATTTGACATTTCTCCCACTTTACACTGAATGTACGTAGGTACATAAAAATTTTACTTTCAAGCTATAATATATGAAGAAAAAAATTTTAAACCCAGACCCCAGACTATTTTTGACTTTTTTTAAATTTTTTTCTAAATTTCTAAAAAGTATCTAAGTTTGAAATATATTCCAATATTTGGCAACACTACACAAACAGCATAATTTAAATCTATTCTAATGAATGTATTTTCTATATGGACAAAATAAAAAAACGTAATTTCAGCTAAAACCAACTGTTAGCTCTGTCCATACTACCATTTCTGCCAAGCCAATGATGAAGGTTAAATCTGTTGTTGTTTATACGTAGACAGAAGCTATTGTTTGTTAAGGTTTTGTTTTTGTGCTGTTGTTTATAAAAGTATTTTTTTTTTTCTCTGTGCTTTTATAAATATAGACAAAAACAAACATTTAAATACACACACACACTCACGTATGCATTTATAGAGAAGAAGAAAAAAAATGCCTTTAGCTATATTTTCTATTAACAGATACAAACATTCGGAATTTATAGAAAATGAGAGGGAGGAAAAGCAAGTGACAAACCAGAAAAAAAGAACTAAGAACAACGACACACGAAGAAAAACAACAAACTATTACAATACCACTTACATATGCTCAGTGGTATGTGACAATCTGTTAGTTGTAGTTGTATAGAAAACATAGTTGTAGTAGTGTGTGTTAACAAGAACAAAAAAAAAACAACAAGAAGGAAAATGTTGAGTGTGTTTTTGTTACGTGATTTCATATATTGTATGATATTTCACTAACTAAATTCTTTTGTATTATTAAAAAAAAAATAAATTTAAAAAAATGGCTGATGCGTTTTTTTAAAAGGGGATTATAAGCAGGAGTGGTTGGGGAACACCTGCCACCTACCGGAAAATATTGGAAAAATTGTTAAATTTGTGTCGAGTTTCCTTGATTAAATATTTATCAAATTAAAATGAAACTCACCACAATTTCAAAAATGTACGTTCTTGTATTTTTTTATGTGCTATCGCTTAAAGTTTTTTTATTTTGGAAAATTTTCAGAATCCGTTATGAAATTTTTCAAGTCAATTTTTAAAAAATCCGGCCTCATTTTTTTTTGTTTTATTGTTTTGTAAGTTTAGATGTTTGCTTACCCACAAAAAAAATTCAGGAGGGCATTTTTCGTATTCTTCGAAAAAATCGCATTTGAATATGTATTAGATTTCCTAAAAATTCTGTAATTTTCTTATAATTAATTGTGTCAACACCGCGTATGAGTAACGAATATTTACAAAACCAAAGAATTTTCGTTACTCATACGCAGTGTTGATACAATAAATTTAAGAGAATTACAGAATTTTTATTAAATCTAATACCTCGAAAAATGTTGGTAAATTCCACATAACCTAAAAATACAAAATGTTTTATTTTGTCAGCTAATTGACATTTGTGAACAGAATTCGATGACATTTTCTCGAACACAAAAATAATTGCTCTCTGAAAGTTTTATATTTTATAGAAAATTTAATGGACTTCATTTAAAACAAAAACATATAATGATATTCTATAGCCCGTACAAAACCCTATTGAGTAGATATATTTCGGCATCTTCAGAATCTTTGAGTCACAGTAGAAGAAATGAAACATTATGCGATGTCATGCAAAAATTGCACAATTTACAATATTTTAAGATATCGAGAGCCTATATTCAAAACCCTCTATCGACAAAAACACAAATTTTCAGGAGAGCCAAAAAACTGTTTATTTCGCGTATTGTTAGAGTAATTAAAATTCGATATTCTACAATATTTTTTTAAATCAACTACTGAATCTCACATACAATTCGTTTTTTAAATTTTGCAATATTGGGGATTTTATGACACATAGAGGGTTTTGTTTCTCAGAAATATTAAGTACATGAATGACAATGATCAGAGGGTTTTGCATTTTAATAAAAATTAACTATTATGATTTCATTTACGACATCGGTAAATTTTTAATGTGATTTATTAATAAAAAATTCCGAAATCGCGGTTGCGGTCCACAGGTGCTGATTTTTAAGACAAAAAGTATTTTTTACCGAATTCATCTCAGAAGTTGACAAACTGTTGAGTATGTAATAGGGTATTCAATCGATTAACCGTTAATCGGTTAACCGATTAATTTTGGTCGATTAACTGTTCGAATAATTTAAAATTGTCAGTTTTCAAATAACAAATAAACCGATTAATCTGTGTCGGTTAACCGATTAACCGAAATTTATTTTTTTATTACTTTTTTTACTCATTTTTTATACAATGCTAACAGTATACATATATTTTTCTAATAGTTTTTTATGCGCCGAATCCGATCTGACCTTAGAACTGATCTATCTCATCTTGAGAAATTTAGGTTGACAATACTGCATAAACTCAGATTTACGCAATGTTCGGGACTCTATAAAACCACGAATTATTTTATAATGTATAACACCGTCCGACAGCCAATATTACACATAAACCTGATGATATATGTCTGAAAGTAGAGATCAAATGAAGTAAAACTGCATTTACATTTTTTCATTTCGTGATCCTATTTCCTAAAGTTTTCAAGGATTACATTTTAAATAATTTTATAAAATATTTTCTTAATATTTGTACTTGTCCTAGGATACCACTGGTGATGGCAAATGAAAGAGGAGGATCTCCTCTAATATTTTATAAAATTTAATCCTCTAAAACCTTGAAGTCGTTTTAAAAGGAAACAGGATAACGAAATGAAAAACTGTAAATGCAGTTTTACTAAATCTAGTTTCAAACGTATATTTCCCAGTTCCTGTTTAACAACTTTTTTTCATTTTTGTCGGACGGTGTAAATAGTTCCGCACATCTGAAAATACTACTTTTTTTCATCAAAATATTTTTAGAATTTCGGCCCTAAAAATAAAAGAAAACAAATTTGGAAACCAATAAATTTTTTGGTGATATTTTTAGTACCGAGTTAAAACTCTTTTTAGGGGTGCATCAATTTTTCCTTTTTATAAAAATTGCTTTATTTTTTTGACATTTTTTCATATTAAATTGGGGCCAATTGATTAAAATTTTTGTTTCATAATGTACACAAGACATCCAAATTTTGAGCCATATTTTTCAAAAAATTTAAATAAGAATTTTCAGAAAAAATAAGTATCAGTGGACCAATATCGTGCAAAAATTACTATAAAAACATGTAATGCATGATAAAATTATTCAAATAAATTTTAGAAATTAATTATTTGAAAATATAGAGAGTTTTGCATTCAGAAAAATTAATTGTGTAAGAGATAGAGAAAACCAAAAATGCAAATAAAATAGAAAAAAAATATATTTTTGTTTGAATTTTACACCATAGATGAGGGCCGTTGTACTGAATATTTTGCCATCAAAAAGTCCATTTCGTGAAAATGGAAGATAGAGGATTTGAATATTACATATCGAATGTATTGTGAAGTTCAAAATCATTTTTGTCGAAAACAAAAAATAACTGCACTTTAAAAATTTTACATTTTCTAGGGAATTTAATAAACTTTCAGGGTTTAGTTTTGTTAATGTCATATAGACAATGTAATTAATATCACTGTATTTATTATTTGCAACTTATTATAATTCTGAAAATGTAAAGTTGATAATTGAATAACTTTTAAACAGAGACCATAACAGTAATGTAATTTATTGCAAAAAATCAAATTAAAAATATTTTTTTAAATAAAATTTAAAAATAACAGTTTGAAATGATTTATATAAATATTTGTTCAAAATAACAGAAATAAAAAACTTTTATTTTTAATAACTGTTATTAAAAACTCTTTGAGCCTTAAAAAACTCGAGTTATTTAAATAAAACAACAATAAACGCATGCAGAAGAATCCTATTGATATCTAATACTTCAATCATTGATTTAAAGATATAAACTTCGATTGATTTTTTTTAAAAATAACTGTTATAACAGTTATTTACTCAAATAAATATAAAATAAAAGTTATTTGAGATTGTTTGAACAAAAAGTTTTTAATAACTGTTATTTTTACTGTTATTGAAAAAATCAAAAAAATAAATGTTATTGAAAATTTTAACACGGGACATCTTTAAAAGTCTTTTCATATATAAAACACTAAGTTTGGACAACATTCGTTTCATGATTTTTTTTAAAACAAAAAGACACATATAACTGTTATATTTGGTCTCTGCTTTTAAATTCTTTTACAACGGTTTAGTTTCTGTAGAATAAATTGAATATAAATCAAAATTTGCTCAATTTTATTATGTTTGACCACGCCTATCTCGCCCATTTTTCGAAAAAACTAAAGCTTTTGTTGCACGATTTGTTAGTTTCATAAAGGGAAATAAGTTCCATAGGTAAAACTTTGATCCAACAAAATTTTTTTCGTGGTTCATTTGAAATGATATCGTCACCAAAATGCTAAATTTATAATTTTAACGAAGAAACAAAAAACAGTATTGAGTAAAATTTTGAATTTCTTAATAACTTTGTTGGTTTTGATTGAATTGGTATAAAATTTTGTTAATTTGTGGCTATAAAATCGCTATTTTTATTTATATGACTCTAATTTTTTCTAACGAAGTGAATAAAATACACTAAAATAAATCAAAATAACAATTTTGAATTTTTTGTTAGTTAGGGCGTTTTGCATTTTAGCTAACGAAATGCATGTGTTGAATTAATTTTAGATTTTGTTTTATTTTAGTTTCCTTTAATTCATATCGTTGTTATTTGTTTTCATTTGCAGTTAGTAGTTGTAGTTTTTGCTTTTTTACATTTTCCCTGTTAGAGTTTTCTAACTCATATTCTAAAACCGGATTTGAATTCTATATACCCATTAATTATTGTGGTTTTATAGGGGGCTGATTGTAGCTTTTTGAAGTTGTATTGCTATTATATAAAAGATTCCCTGGTAAGGAAAACGGATCAAAAATATTTTTAATCATTTAACCTAAAAATTAAATTGATGAGGAATCAGAAGAAAAATCTGCTGATCCAGCAAAAAATAAGTTGGCGGTTGGCCACGGAATAAATATAATTCCCTGATTTTTGTATTCTCAGTTTGATTTTATTTGTGACTTAAAAATCTTTTTGGAGTTTAGAGAAACATTTTCTGGTTTTACCAGAACCTTCAGCAGTTTTATTTTTGATTTAGTATATTATGCGCTCAAAAAAAAAAAAAAACTTGTAAAATTTCAAGAAAAGTTTGTAATTTTTTTTGCTACCTCTTATTTGACAAGAATTCCTTGTTATTTTACAATCTTTTTTACCAATAATTTTGTTATTTTACAAGCTTTTTAACAATAAAATTGTAAATTTAAAATTTTTTGACGCAATAAAACTTACAAGGAGGTTCCGTAACTTTACTAGAATTTTTACTACCTTCTATTTTACAAGAATTCCTAGTAAAAATTACCAGCTTTTTTGTAATTTTATAAGATTTTTACCAATAAAATTGTAAATTAACAACTTTTTTTGCGAAATAAAACTAACAAGAATTTCTCGTAAATTTACTAGTTTTTTTTCGTAAAAAATCTTAGAAATTTGTAAAACTACAAGAAAAAATGTAAAATTACAAAAGAAATGTAAATTTTTATCGAAAATTATTTGTTAAAAAACAAGGAAAACTGTCAAATATTGGTAAAATGGAAAAACGAAACTTTTTCTACTAATTTTACATTTTTTTAGTGTATATGTTAAATGAATTTGGCATAATCTACACAGCAACAGTTTTGACACCGGATTTTCATTCTAAATCCCTTTTGTTAAAACTTTTAAAAACTCTATAAGAAAAAGATTTCTTTATCCTTCAGGCTCAGATTCAAGTTCAAAATTAATTAAGCACCCACTGTTCGTTTAGTTTATTTATTTCAATTTAACATTCATACCTACACACAAACACACGCACACACACAATGCTCATTTACAATTCCATTTATTCACCTTCATTTTCTTTAATAAATATACAAACAAAAACGACGATGATGATGTGAGCTTTTTTAGTTTTATAGTCTTATATTTGTTTATCCTTGAATTAAAGGCATACTTAGGTTTTCAAAAAGATGTATAACCCAATAAACAAAATAGCAATGTGTTAATAAAGGAGAAGCTCAAAAATATTCTCACATGGAGAAAACAAATTCATTGTTCATTTCTTGCAAACTGAGTGTTTCGGTTCGAGCCATCGAAAAATCAAGTTGTACAATAGGCTGGTTCATATGTGGCGTAAAATAAAAATTACAAGGACTTCACGATACTTGATTTTGTGCTACCTCCACATTTACGAGAATTTTTAGTAATTTTATAAGCTTTTTATCAATAAAATTGTAAATTTACAACATTTTTGAAGCCATAATACCTACAAGGAATTCTAGTGACTTAACAAATTTTTTTGTAAAATTACCTTAAAAATTTGTACATTTACGAAAAAAAATTATAAATTACAAAAAAAAAAAAATAAATTTCGATCGAAAATTTTTTGTTAAAAAAAAACAAGGAAAACTGTCAAATATTGGTAAAATGGGGATACGGGACTTTTACAAGTTATTTGTCAAGGTTTTTTTAGTGTATTAATTATTGATAAGTATGTTAACTAAAGATTTTTCTCTTATTTAAGAAAATTTCCCATTTTTTAGTTAAATTTTACTAAATTTAAGGAAAATTGATAAACTATTTTTTAAAAAAATTTTATCCCAAATTTTAGCTATGTCTTTTTTGTAGTGTAAGAACGTTTGTATTATGTATATTGTTTATTGGGTATTTTAGTTCTTATAAATCGTAAGTACTCTCACTCTTATTGTCTGTGTGTGCGTTAGTTATTTTTACAAATTTTATTGTTTTGTTAAAGGTCTAGTTCTTACACATAGTACCTATACGTGTGTATTCCTACTTGCATGTCTGCGTGTTTTGCCAGCCTACCTGCGTACGTTATTTGCCTGGGTCTATAGTTGTATTAATATTTTATGGTCTTGACATTTTCCATTGTTTACTTGTTGTTTTTGTGTCTGTAGGCCATCTTTTATTCTCTTGTAGAGAAGGTCTCTCAAAGGGGTCGCGGAAGTATTTTTGAACTAAGCATATGTTGTTCAGGTCAAAAAATTTGTGAAACTAAGATACTAAACCAGTCCGGATTTGTTTGGTCGAAGACTGTAAAGTTCCCGGTTTGAGTTCACGCATTTCTTCAAATTGTTTTCTTTTTCTACCTTAGCAAATTGTAGAATATTAGTGTGAACCCCTTTGGGAGACCATCTCTATCACTTGGCGTTAGACTGATAAAAGGGTTAAAAATTGATTTTGTATTAAATAAAATTTTACCAAAGGGCATAAATTTAATTATTCCGTGGTAAGATTTAAACAAAATGTATTACGAATATTTTCACTACAGCAAAAAAATTAGAAAAGTAAATTAACGCTTGAGGTAAAATTGAAAGTAAACACATTTTGTTGGTGTTTGTTTTGTGGAAAATGTTTCTCACTTTTCACATTGATTTATTTGTAGGAGAAATTTGTTAAATTAACTCTTTGTTAATTATTTATTATTTACTTTGGTATTTAGCGTTAACTATGGTAACGCAAGTATAATAATTATTCTGTAGAATATTTATTGTACATTTATTTTAAATTAATTTTTAAATAAATTCAAAGAAACTTTAAAGGATATAACCAAGTAACAAATGCTAATAAAGTTTTGTAAGTTGTTTTTGAACATTGAACCATTATAGTATTAATAACTAACAAGGAAGGTCTTTCACAGGGCATCCATCGATTGTCCTGAAACTTGCATATAGGAAAACTCACATTTAGCGGGTCAAAGGGGAGTGGGAAAACGGGATTTATTTCGTTTTTTGAGGATTTTTCCTATTTCTTCCAAAGAAACTATATAAACATTTTATACTGATCGAAAGGTTTTTTGAAGGACTATCCAATGGTGTATCGGTCGTGTCCAAATCCAGCTTCGTTAAGTTCGTTTTTTGTCAAAAATATATAATCGTTAGGGTATTTTATATGGAGATGTATATGTACGACAGCCGTACGAGATGTACGACAGCCAAAATTAAAAATAATAATATCTATCAAAATTATGCGGCTTTTATGCGGATTTTCCCGAAACCCAAGTAAAAATGTGAAGGATCAGTACTGATCCGAAAAATGGATCGCTAAGATTAGATCAGTTTTAATCGGACAGATACATTCTCATCCGAAAAATGGGTTTATCTAATTATATAAACCCATTTTCCGGATGACATTGTATCCGTCCGATTAAAACTGATCTAATCGATCCACTTTTCGGATCAGTACTGATCTTTCAAATCTTGGATCAGAATTGATCTTACTTGGATCACTACTGATCATTCAAATCTCGAATAAGATGTGATATATAAGAATATATCTAAACATTTTTACTCGGAAAGCCTTAATTTTTCATAAGGTGGCAACCCTCTTATAAATTTGAGATTGGGTAGCTAAAAAAAAGCAGGTTACTCTTATTTTTTCCCCTCATTTTCGTATTCAAGTTTCAGGGCAATCGGTGGGTGCTCTGTGAAAGACCTTCCTTGTAAGTTATAAAAAAAATTAAAAAAATATAATTCATTTGTCGAAATGCATCTATTTGGTTGAAGGTCTTTTAGACGTTTTTTGCTAGTTGGGGGATTAGTTCTTTGGATTGTCGTAGACCATCTGAATTCTCAGAGAAGAAGTCTGTCCTCTCCAAACCCCTAATCATGGCCCGGAAGGTGGAGAAATTCAAGTAGCGGAGGCAATTCTAGGAAGCTTATCCGCTATCTTATTACCCTCGAAACCTCTATTACCAGAGATCCAAAATAGAGTAATTTTGTTTTGCCCGGCCAACTGCTAGAGGTTATCAAAACAGTTTCGACTTAAACTCCCAAGAAGGCTGCGCTTGAAGTCCTGTCTGGCTATCAGAGTAGATTGAAATATGAGTACCCTATATACCCTTTGCAATATTAACTCTAGCGCATATTGTAATAGCCTGATTTTCAGTCCGAAAAGTTGTAACTCCTAAGGGTTCTGATGTTTGGACCGTGTAAACTCCCGCTGGTGGACCATTCTACACAGGTGGTCCACCTTCATCCCAATCTGATCCACTCGGTATCACGATCTCAAATTTAAAGAAAGTAGCGAAGGTCAGAGTAATCGATATTCATCTTACGCGCAGCCAAAGTTGCCGTAGATCTGATGACAATATCGAGAGGTGTGAGACCTAAAATGGCAGGTCCTACCAACAAGTCTATTTGCTGTCCTTAATGCATTTGGTTTCTTCGTCGTGACAAAATTAAAAAGCATATCGTCTTATTGGCGCTCACCGTGGGGCTCAAAATGTGTAGTTCAAATAAGTTCAAAAAAACTCTACGCTTATGCAGATTTATTTAGTTTCATTGTTTTGACAAAATTTATGTGCATCTCGTTAATCGGGCTTTTTCTCCCTACAGTGAGCGTAGGGAGAAAAAGTTGTGGGTTTTGTGGAATTAAAATTTTCCTGAAAACTGGTGAAAATCAAAAGTTAAAACAAATTCCAGTTGATTTATTTTCTTTCTTTGTGTTTTTGAAGAAAAACATATTTATTTTGCTATTTTTCTTTTCATAGCAAAGTTTTAATGAATCGCATCGTTATATTGGCGCCCACCGTGGGGCTTATCTTTATTTACTGTTGGTTTGGATATTAAGGAAATAAAAATTTTCTGTTTCATAAACATGATGTGAATGATGATGTGAATAATATTAATTTGAAGCTCATTTCTATTTTAAGGTCCCATACTCAACATAATACAGCTCTAAATTTAAAACGAAATGTCTGACCAAACCATATCCATTAAATTCAAATATACCTTTGTATATAAAGACTGTGTTACGGACTATCACATACAAATTAACAGTAGCTCTCTTACGCTAGTAAGATGTTCACTGCTTTTGTTGTATTCCCTCCAATTCATAATATGAATGGAGGATGAGGTGCGCTATCCTTTTGTTTAAATTCGACCTTTAAAATTATTTTTTTAAAAAGATTTTTCTAGCTCAAGGTCACATTTCGTTTACGATGATATTATCAAAGTAACAATTTTCAAGAAACTATTATTATATCTACTTACCTACGAATATAAGACTTTATATTGTGCCTCTTACGATTGTTAATTTGCTAAATACTCTTAACAATGGAATTTGACAAATTCCGAAACACGTATTTATTTAAAACAAACAACTTTATAAATAGTTTCTTGAAAATTGTTACTTTGACAATATCATCGTAATGATAAGTAAAAGAAATATGACCTTGACATAGAATAATCGTTCTCAAAATAAAACAAACTACCTTATAAACAGTTTCTTGAAAATTGTTAATTACACAAGGTTTTCTCACTAAACCTTGAGTAATTCAGAAAATTTCCAACCGATTTAAAATTTTTAAACTGTTTTAGATAGAAGCAGGAAAGGGCTTTATATGTGAGTAAATTGGTCTATACATATAAGAAAGATATCTATTGATTTTTTCGATAAGATCTATTTTTTTTTTCTTATTTTTTGAAAATTTTTCGAGTTTATCGATTTTTTTCTGCTATAGTTCATTTAACAACCTTTATATCTATAAACGTATTTTTAAAGAAAATTTAATTCTGAATACGATAAGCTTTATCTAGAAAATATCGGTTAACAATTGACAAAGTTGTTATAATTTTTCTAAATTAGACAACCCAGGCAAAAAAAAAAAATTATAATAAGAGATCATGTACAACATTTTTAAAGGTTTTTGGCGCGCTGAATCCGAATCTGGCCTTTAAATTGCTCTATGTCGTTAGGTTTTTGAGATATTTATATTGATATATCAAAAACTTAATAACATAGCGCAATTTCAAGGTCAAATTCAAATTTTGGAGGCCAAAATCCTTTAAAATAATGATAAACTCTCATTATACTCAAAAAAATAGAACTGTAAAGTTAGCAAAAAAGCTTGTGAACCTACAAGAAAATTTGCTGATTTTGAACCCACAATTTTTTTGGTAAAGTTAGCAAAAACGTTTTATTAAAAATTAGTTAACTGAAATTTTTTTTATTTCAACTTATTGTTAGTTCATACACATTTGAGGACCAAATTGGGTTCGGACCCGATAGGTCCAGACCCCGATGGGCCTAGACCTAATTGGGTTCCTTAAAAATTGTCATAGTTTTTGATCCAAAATTTGTGTCCGTTTCGCTCTACCTTGCTTAGTTTTTGAGATACGTGATTTTAGGGGACCACCGGGTTTTTAGAATTGCAAAACTCGATAACTTCAAAAATATTACTCGGAGAGCTTTTGTTCTACGTGTTGAGAGCTACAAAAATGCTTTTGGACTTTTTGTTGTGTCGGCAATATTTACCGAGATATGAGCATTTTAAAATTTTCGGGAATGCTAACTTTTTTGGATCCAAAGTAAGGACCCATTAGGTCCACACATTTAAAGAGGACCGGCGATACTATGGAAAGCCCGAGAACCAAAAATGGCCTCCATTTTGCTCTATCTGGCTTAGTTTCCGAGATAGCGCCATTTTAAGTTTTGTGAAAATAAAAAAAAATTTACCATTTATTTTGCTAATATTAGCAAAAAAGCTTGTAAAAATTTGGTCAACTCAATTTTAAATTTAGCAATAATAACACAGTGATACAAAATCGAACTTTCGGAATCGGAATGGGATGAAACCAAAAGCAAATGAAAGCTGAAGTTTTCCATAACAAAACCCTCAAGGCCTTTTTTTTAGGTTAGAGCTAGATTTTATTTTACACTCATTTAAAGTTGGTGATTTTAAAGCATTTAAAGTTTTTGTGTACTAAACATGTCCTACTTTAAAGGCCCCTGGTTGTGTCCTTATTGGACATGTAGGGTCCAGTTTCCAAACTTAAGCTCAAAATTACTTTAGGTATCACTGGTATGAATTTTGCTGCAATCGGTCCAGTACCTATTTACTGAATAGTAGAGTTGTCAATTATTCGACTTTCAACTTTGTTCGAATAATTCAAATAATTGTTTTTCCTCGTTCGATCAAACGATTAAAGATCAAAATTTATTCGATTAATCGAAGAGAATAACGAATAAAAAAATTATTTTAAAAAATATTTTTATTAACAAAAAAATAAACGATTCATATAAAATAACTTAAAATAAGAAAGTTAAAATTTTTATTAACGAAAAAATGCATAAAAAACTTAAAAATAAAATATTTAAAAGTTAAAAAAACTTAAAAATTGAATAACTGAGATCACTTTTAATTAACGGATGTCGATTTTAATACTTGTTGGACGGTATTTATACACAGCCTTTTTTTGCTTGCAATAAAGTCTTGCAACTTTTTTTTGAAGGCAATCGGGGGTGAGAAGCATAAAAGAAGGAAAACAGAAATCGTGATTTTTTTTCTACCCCGTTTTCTTTTCACCCCCGTTTGCCTACAAAGAAAAAGTTGCAAGACTTTATTGCAAGCAAAAAAAGGCTGTGTATAAATACCCTCTTGAGAAATAATTCAAATACAAATTATTATTTGAAGAATTCAGACAAAATATATCATAAATGATTTTAATTTTTGTCAAATAAGACAATTTAAGTTGTTCTTAAGAAATAATCTTTTAAAAATAAAAGTTGACTCAATTTTTTTGCTTTCAAACGATTCTTTCGCTAATTGTTGAAGTAGGTGATATAGTAAGAAGAGCATACAAAAGTTTATCTAATTTTTCAGTCCTTTTTTAAGATTTTCCCAAATATACCATATCGTCTGATATATCGCTGAAATCCTTTTTATTTTCTGAATTTTTAATATGTACTTTGAATTGAATTATTTAACTCGCATAAAAGATTATTATTTTCATTACTAATAACTTCCTCTATTTCAATACTTTTATCTGAATTATTGTGATTACTTTCAACATAAAATAATCTAGAGTATAATTCATTTGCATATTATTTTGTTTCGCTTTTTGGAGAATATTTTAAGAAACTTTCATTGCTCGGAAAATTTCCAGAATTTAGAAAAATTATTACCGTATTTAACATTTTTATACGTCTCTCATTAATTCTTATTTTAATACGTTTTAGTAAGTCTGATGCAAAAGATAAAATCTTTCAAAATTTATGAGAATAAATTAAATTCTTAGCATTTATTTAATTTTTTAATTAAAAAAAAATTGTTCGATTAATCGACATTAATTAATCGATTTATTCGTTATTCGAAAATCGTCATTTTTGAATTATTCGAACAAGAGTTGGGTTTTATTTGATCGATTAATCGAATTATTCTTAATCGACTGACAACTCTACTGAATAGCCAAATTATTAAAATAAATCACTGTACACCGTTGCGTATGATTGTTATTTAAAGGCAATTATTAATATAAATTACTGGACACCGTTGCGTATGATTGTTATTTAAAGGCAATTACAATATTAATCATTCGCCACTGATACAGTTTTCAAGCATTTATTATTATAATTATAATAAAAGTGCACTAACTTCAAATGCGTGTAAAACAAAATCTAGCTCTGAACTAGAAAAAAGCCTTGATGGGTTTGTTATGGAATATAACAACTTTCATTTGCTTTTGGTTTCATCCCATTCCGATTTTGGGTGTTGCACTATGTAATTAGTTCAAATTTTGTTTAAAATTGCTATTGCGCTAAATGAAGTTTACAAGATATTTTTGCTAACATGCTAATCTCAACTAAAAATTTGCTAAAAGTTAGCTAACCAGCAAAATTAGCTAACAAAAATTAGTAAATCTACTAATGTATTATTTTGAGTGTATGTTCGTTTATTTTTTTGCCCGGGTTATTCGAACGGCAATTTCATACAAAATCTTAATTTTCTTTTTTAGAAAATTATCACAACTCTGTCAATTGTTATCCGATTTTTTCGACAATAAGCTCATCGTATTCCAAATTAAATTTTCTTTAAGAATACGTTTATAAATATGTATAAATGTTGTTGAACGAACTCTAGCAGAAAAAAAACGATAAATTCCAAAAATTTTCAAAAAATAATAAAAAAATTAGATATTGTTGAAAAAATCAATACATATCTTTCTTATATGTATAGATCAATTCACACATATGAAAAGCCCTATCCTTCTTCTATACAAAACAGTAGAAAAATTGAAAATCGGTTGAAAAATGTTTAAGTTACACGTGGTTTAGTGAGAAAAGTCCCAAAAAACATTTTTTGACAATAACTTTAAAATTTGAGCGTGTCTGGCAAGTTTTATGGGCGTTTTTGTAATCCTTTTGACGACACCTACAATCTAAACTACCTATTTTTAAAAGTATATTCGATTTTGTGTTTTTTATAGCACAGTGAAGTTTTTATTAATTTCAAAATTAAAACAGAATCCTAATTTACAATAAAATCGAACTGTAAATTTTTCCCTACGAAAATTCTGATCCTTTCAAAATTGCTTAATGGTTTTAAAAATTAAGTGTTTGCGAATTAAAAGTATTGGAGTATTGCAAAATCCGAGAAATGTGTTTTTGTTAGTTTTCTTTAAATTATTTACATATTAAAAAAACAAGAGAGTGATCGATTTTGAAAGCAGATTAAATTTATTTTCTTCATTACCTTCTTTACTTTGTTTTCAATTTCACTTTTCTCATTTTTATAAACAAGAGAAAATATGTAATGAATAAGAGCACAGTTATGTCTGTGCAATATTAGAGATTAATCACAATTGGAGCGGGAAGGGGTTTTCCGCAACTCTTCCCATACATTTTGTATGCAATCAAAATTTCGCAGCGTTTTTCCGCCGAAATAGATTCTATTCTATTTTCATGGTGTTTTTTCTCTCTCTCTCAAGTTTTTAGGATGCAATATGTAAAATTTGTTTCACGGAATTTGTATTTTATTTTTATTGTTTCGAATAAATAAATTGTGCAAAAATTGCTGTTAGTTTCTTGTTTTGCAACTGTTTTATAAGATTTTGTCTCTTGGTCTTAATTGAATGAGTTCTTATAATATTGAACAATTTTTATTGTTTAAATATAAAAAAATGTTATTGCCAAAAGTAAAATTTCTAAATAAAATTAAAATAATTATCACAACAATTATACATTTCGAGGTATGAATGTCAAAAATAATGCAAAGAAAACCGCTTGACGCTTAATTTAAATTAATCGCTCGATTTTTGAAGCGTTTTTCCGCTTCCCGCTTCCCGCTCCAATTGTGATTATTCTCTTAGCTTTCAAAATCGACTACTCTCTTGTATGTAAGTGATGTCAATTGAAAGTTAAAACAAAAAACTATGATCGCAAAAAAGTAGCTTTATGCTTTAGTCAGTTAAATGTATAAAAATTCAATTAGAAATATTTTTAAACTGAAAAGGTTCGCCTTGTATTTTTGGCGCCCATCATGGGGCTCTAAACGAAATTGGTTTATATTTTATGTATAAATTTACACTGCAGAAGTTTTCCTTTCTTGTTGTTATACTTACCCAAAACAAAATATTAATTTGTATATTTTTAAATAAATAAATTTTCAAAAAATATTTTCACATATTATAAATCTACGTGAATTTAACTAACAAATAGTTCTACTCATATTTTCAATGAATTTTTTTGTTAATGTGGTTTTTGTTGTTGTATTAAATGAATGACATGTTTCATGTACAAATTTTGTGACATATATCGTTAACTGAAATAAAAATTAACATAACTAACCAAAATAAATCAAAATTTCCAAACTACATTTTGATATGAAAACACATCAAAATGAATGAACAACATCATAATTTATCAAAAAAATGCGACTTTGATTTCTTTTTGGTTAAAGGTCCTTTTACATTTCAGTTGCCGATACGTACAGTTTTTATTTATATTATTTCACATCCTGTGTAGGTATTTATTGATACAATATTCACAAATTATTTTACAAATGAGACCAATTACATACAATTTTTGTGTGCAAAGATTTGTTTTTGTATTATTTGATTTCCTCTTTTTTTTATCGAAATTTACAAATGAATACGTGGGAATTTCTAGTATATGAATTGTGTGTTTTATATATTTTGCAAATGAACAAACATGTTGTTTTCTACCATCATTTTTCAAATTGTACATTTACCATTAGAAATAGAATTGAAAACTAGGACAAAACATTTCTTTTTTTTACATATTTTAGTGTAAATACTTTTTTTTACATAAAAACAGAGAATTGTTTATATTGTGGATAAAACACTTTAATAAATGTGTGTAGAGATTAAAGTTTACAAAATGTTAAATAAGTTTTACAAAATGATTTTTTTTTTTTTTAAAACGAGTGTTTCCAACAAACCAAATGTGTGGGTGTTCTGAAAAAATGTGGGTGATTTTTTTTTTATTTTTTTGAAATTTGTAAAAAATAGTAAAAACAAATCACAATCTAAAGGATAAAAAATGAGTATTGAAACTGGTCTACTATTAAAAAAATTACTACTTTTTTACTTGTAAAAAATATAACGAAATTATATGTGTAGGAACATATCTATGTTAAAAAAAAATTTATACGTATTAGGGTGGCATTTATTTGAGAGAAAAATTTTAGTAAATTTAAGCAGAACAATTTTAAGAGTGTTATCTAAAGATGAAATAGACAACACTGTTCAACACGAAAATGTATTTTGAATGAGAACATAGCAGTTTAACGAATTTTACATTAAGAAATATTCGATATAATGAACGACAAAACATTTAACATTGGGCGTGTTCAGCAGAGAAACCTGCTACTCAACAGTTGAGATGTAGCATGTTTTAATTAGTTGACTCTACAGACCGCAATGTTTTATGAATGTTTGAAAAAATTGGAAAAAAATATTTTTTTTAAGGGTTTCATTTACTTTTTTAGTTAAAACTTCTTTTTAATGTTTTACTTTTGTTTATTTCCTTGAATAACGCCAAAGAAAAAATAAACCATTTTAATAAAACAGCATATGTATCAGTTTGTGATCAAATCTATACTTCTATATCTATACTTCTATACTTCTATATCTATATCTATACTTATACTTATAATTATAATTTAATATTATAAAGAGGTAATGTTTGTATGTTTGTTTTTTTGTTTGTTTGTTTGTTTGTTTGTTTGTAGAGGGAACTACTTATCCGATTTCAAAAATGTTTTCAGCAATGTTTAAAGTGTTCCTCCAGGATGGACATAGGCTAGGTTTCATCGACCACGCCCACTTCTACGCCCACTTTTGGCCAAAAAACGTAAAATTGAAAAATCTCCAAAACTACTGAACCGATTTCAAAAATTTTTTCAGCAATACATACTTGGGATGGTCCTTCATGGTGGACATATGCTGGGTTTCATCGACCACGCCCACATCTACGCCCACTTTTGGTAAAAAACTTAAAATTTTAATATCTATGAAACTACTCATCCGATTTCAAAAAAGTTTTCAGCAATATTTAGAGTGTTCCTCCAGGGTTAACATAGGCTAGGTTTCATCGACCACGCCTGCTTCTACGCCCACTTTAAGCCAAAAAACGTAAAATTTAAAAATCTCCACAACTGCTGAACCGATTTAAAATTTGTTTTCACCAATATATGCTTGGAATGGTCTTTCATAGTGGACATACGCTGGGTTTCATCGACCACGCCCATTTCTACGCCCACTTTTGGCCAAAAAACTTAAAATTTAAATATCTATTAAACATCTTATCCGATTTCAAAAATAATTTCACCAATATTTAAAGTGTTCCTGCGGGGTGGATATAAGCTAGGATTTATCGACCATGCCCACTTTTTGGTAAAAAAAATAAAATTTAAAAATCTCCAAAAATTTTCATCCGATTTCCAAAATTTTTTCACCAATACTTGGTCTTTCAGAGTGGAAATATTCTAGGTTCCATTTACCACAAACATTTCTACGCCCACATTTGGCAAGAAAAACGTAAAATTTAAATATGATCAAACTACTCATCCGATTTAAAAAATGTTATCACCAATATACATATATTAAGAATGGTGCTTCAGGGTGGACATGGGTTAGCTCTCATCGACCACACCTACTTCTACGCCCACCTTTGCCCAAAAAACGTAAAATTTCGAAATATCCGAAACTACTCATTTAAAAAATGTTTTCTCCAATATTAAGAATGGTCCATCAGGTTAGACACAGGCTACGGTTCATCTACGTAAAATTTTTAAATATACGAAACTTATTATGAGATTTCAAAAATGTTTTCACCAATATTTAGAATTTTCTTTCAGGGTGTGTTAGGGTAGGTTTCATTGACCACACCCATTTTAAAGACCACTTTGCGTCAAAAGACGTAAAATTTTAAAATCTGCGAAACTACTCATCTAATTTCAAAACGTTCTGAAAAATGTCCTTTTTGGAAATTCCTATTGTACTGGGTCAAATACGTGCAAAGTAGTGAATTTTGAAACTTTTTCTATCTCCTGAAAAGTTGGTCATAGTAACTTGAAATGTTGGATCCTCAAGCCCAAAAAATCATTCTGAAAAGTACCTTCTGGAAATTTAGATTTTAATAGGGATAAGGGTAAATTATTGTAATGTGGAACTTTTATTTTTTTTTTTTTTTAAGAAATAAGCCTACATGGAACGAAATGAATTGGAAATCAGAACAAAATGGAATAAAATGTGGAACAAATGAATAGAAAATGAAACGAATTGGAATAGAACGAAATGGAGTGAAACGGGGAATGAAATGGTTTCAATAATAACGATATAAGGGCTCGAAAATTTTCAAGAAAATTATTTACCGAAACGAACATGTTTCCGAGCTAAACGGGGCTGTTTATATTTTATTGTTAAATCTAAACAGTTTTTATGAAAGACTTCAACGATAAAAATTAACTTAAATAAAAGTTATGTAGGGGAGAATTTTGGAAATGGAGACTTTTATCCTGATCCTTCTTTAATCAGGTATTTAATATTACCGGGGGCGAAGTTCCGGGCGAGCCTGCTAGTGTAGCATAAATTCTTTACGCTACTAGTGATGATAAACGCTTACTCAACATGTTGACTGAAATGTCAAAAATCAAACCGTTCAGCAGAATGTTGAGGAGCAGTTGAGTAGCTGCTTTCTCTGCTGAACGCCATCATTGACTACCTTACTTAAACACGTTTTAAAAGTTTTGCGCTCGATAAAAGAAACGACTAAAATGTAAATATTGTTTACCTCATATAATGAACATTTAAAAATTATTATGCTCAATATAGCGATAGCTTGGTATAAAAACGGATTAAAGACTCCAGGGTTTAAGTTGATGGTTGCCAAGGGTTAGGGTTCACCAAGAGCCTGCATCTTGGAGAAAAATTGCTTATTCTTTTTATAAACTTTATATACACTTATATATTTATTTGTATCGCCTTTGCTTATTTTCCTAATCCGGGGCCAATACCCCCGAAAAAATTAATAAATCAAACCGCTAACCCGGAAAAGGTTAGCGGTTTGATTCGGGAGTCTGAATTTAGGGGAAACCAATTAATAGTGTGCTGTGATGCTAATGCACATCATTTAATATGGGGAAGTACAAACACAAATGGTAGAGGCGAGCCACTTTTGGAGTTTTTGTTAAACACTAACCTGTAATTGTTACAGGTAGAGGCAAGGCACTTTTGGAGTTTTTGTTAAGCACTAACCTATATATTTGTAACAGGGGTAGTGAACTAACTCTCGGTACAAGTAGGCGGCTAGAGGTTCCTGACGTAACACGTGTTACGTAATATAATTCATGACTGGAAAATTTTGGAAAATTTTTTTTTCTCAGATCATTGCTACATTTATTGTTTACTCACGGAGCGTGGCCCGTTTGAGACAGTCTCTAGAAATGTGAGGAGAACAAACTGTGTGAAATATAGGGAGACTTTTGTTTGCTTTTGGGTGATGTACCCTTATCTGAACCGCATAGTTTGGCCTAAATTGACTGTCTGTTTGACCATATAACAAATGTTAGTAATAGGTCCCTGGATGCGTCTTAACCTTCTGCAAAGCCTAGATGGAAAAAAGCAACCTTGGTGGTCAAATGAGTTGCAGACGAGCAGAGATTCCTGCAGAAGGCTCTTTAAGAGCGGACTAGGACTGGTCCGCTGTAACTTAAGAGTTATAAGAAGATAATCAAAATTACCAAATGTGATTCTAAAAAAAAACTTCTGTGGAAACATAGAAGACGTTTCTGAGGCATCCAGGCTGAGCAAAGTTCTGGCTTATTCTCCTTGCACCCTGGGATACCTGAAGAATCCTAATGGGGTGTGGTCTTCCTCCAGTGGAGAATCGGTGGACCTCCTTCTTAACAGGCATTTTCCGGGCAATTCAATGATGCCGTTTCAAGCTTTGGAACTTTCAGACACCCAAGCATTGCATTAACTGGTTGTATATTCCATTAAAATGGAGGGATACCAGAGTCGTCTTTATCCTGGGAAAATTCCCACACAGCTCAGAAGGATTTCAGACCAATTATTCTGTCTTCTTTTTTGTTAAAGTCAATGGATCGGATGATAGAGTCATATTTGCGAAGAGTGCAACATTTAGGGACATTCTTCAGGGTTCTCTGAAAGATCTGTCTAAATGGGCAAGAGGCTGTGGTCTGTAAGTTAATCCAAGTAAAATAGATCTTGTTTTGTTTAAATGCAAAAATGAGATTCCTGCTTTTGATCCTATTTCTCTGGAGGGCACTTAAATAACCTTCTCAGATGGAGCCAAGTATCTTGGAGTATTTATGGATAGGAGGAATATAGAAATATAAAGCAACTATTGCTTTATATTCCTGTAAAAGGGCCTTAAGTTGTTCATTTGATTTATACAGCGGTGGTGCGTCCAATTCTGCTGTATGGAATCATTGTCTGGTGACCAGCTTTAGAGATAAAAAGAAACTGCGTCTTTATCGAGAAGGTACAGAGAATGGCGTCGATGTGCATCACTGGTGTTCTTCGTACTGCACCTACGGCTGCATTAAAAATCCTCCTTCGGCTGATACCATTGGACGTATTAGGTAGGCAGTATGCGGCTACGTTGGCAATTCGACTTAATAGCACACTGCAATGGAAGAGCAGCGATTGTGGCCCTACCACTATGATACCATCCAGGGAGTCTTGGATAAGGGTCATTGCGGGTAGTGGAGACTGCACGAGCAAGTGGGCTTTAGAGTCTATTCGGAAAAGCTTTGGTTGAGCCTGGCTCGAACACTGTGGATTTTTGTCTACAGCTACAGTCAACATATATTCTGACAGTCAAGCCACGTTCAAGTACCTGGAGTCAATGTTTCTGAAAATAAGATATGCCTTTAACTGCCGCATTTCTTTAAATAAGATGGCCAAGCAGTGTGACATACGACTCACATGGGTAGCACGGCACAGAGACATTCCAGGGAATTGAAAAGCCGATGAGCTTGCAGGACTGGGAACTACATTACAAGTTGTAACAGAACTGGAATGTGTTGGTATGTCTCTAGAAACTTGAAGCAAAATCTAAGGCTTTTGTTCGCGACGGACACTAATCAGAGATGGGCGATGGAGACTAATCATAGAGTGGGACAACATGACAGATTTTACCGTCTCTTAATCAGGTGGGCACAAGTGAGCTGATATCGTTTCCAAGAGAAGAGATTTTTTGCTTTAATTACCGGACACAGTCTTATAAGGAAGCATGCTGAGCGGTTAAATGTGCCGTCAAATGACTTTTATCGCAGTTTTATGGATGAGGAACAGTGGGAAATTATCGAATACTTTATCTGCAATTTCTCGGCACTTTCTGGTCAGAGACTTGCTTTACTGGGATCTAGAAAGCTGCACGATCTTTATGATTTGTAGAACGTCCAAATTCTATATCTTGAAATTTTCATAAAGAACACCTCATAGGGAACATTACCGTCCCGTGGTATTACTCAGAGTCTATGTGTGCTGCCGTAAAGTTTCAGCAGCCACGTACAACCTGGTACTGCGCAATAACTCCCAAATGAAATAACTCCCAAAAAAAAAAATAAAACAACTCCCAAAAATTTTACATACGATTTGGGACTTATTTCATTATGAAATTAGTCCCAGTGCAGTGGGACTTATTGTACAAATTTTGTTGGGATTTATTTCATTAGGAAATAACTTCCAAATGAAAAAACCCCCAACAAAAAATAGATTGGGAGTTATTTCATTTCTTGTTTAGCATTGGGAGTTATTTCATCAATGGTGGGACTTATTTCATTTTAATTGAAAACAATATACACCTCTGTGCAATTGTTTTTTTTTTTTGCTTAAAATTTTTTCTGCGTAGCCGGCCTTTGGCCGGGCTTAGGAATTTCAAAATCCATGCATTAAACCCACCCTCTCCGCAAAGTAAAGTTTTCTAGGGTAGCAGGCCTTTACGCTTTCAAATTTGTTATGCCTCAAAAAGGCCTGATAACCAAAATAGATTTGGTTTGCAGAGAGGGTGGGTTTAATGCATGGAGTATGTAATACCTAAGCCCGACCGAAGGTCGGCTACGCAGAAAACCTTTATTACAAAAAAAACAATGGGAACTTATTTCATTTTCTTTGGCACTTATTTCATTTTGGAGTTCTTTCATTTTTTTGGGAGTTATTATTTTGATTTTAAATAACTCCCAAATATTGGGACATATTTCATTTTTTCTTTGGGAGTTATTTCATTTTTTAACGTGTGGAGTTAATTCATTTCTCTTGGAACTTATTTCATTGGGAATTATTTCATTGGGACTTATTTCATTTGGGAGTTATTGCGCAGTACCGTACAACCTTACCAAAGCTAACCACAAGAAGTTAGCAAATCCGAATTTTGGTGAACCCAACTGACCATGGGATTGGCATTCACAAAACATTTCGATTCATATAATATCTTAAAAAAAATTAAAAAAAAAACGTTGAATTTCCCTCCCATTTCCCCCCTTTCATCAAGTTAGCACCTACACAAAACAAGTTAAAACTTAGAGGTTGGTCTTCTAAAACAAAAGTGCATTGCAGAACAATAGGTGGGTAAACATTGGGATACATTTCCACTTTAGTGGTAAAGGTTTTCATTCCATTGTAACTTACTTGTAAATTATGTATGGGGCATTCCAGGCCAAATCACTCACTTTTAGACCCGACCCTCTTCGATTAATTTTTTTTTTTGATATGTTTTAGTACGTATTAAATGCAACTTGCTCTCAAATTTTCAGATTTTTATACCATGTTGGTGTTCAATTTTTCAAAATGGCAATTTCTTCAAAAAAATTAAAAAATTGAAAGTAAAAAATATGGATATCTTAAAAAAAGTTGGACAACGTTTTGTTGGTATTTAAATGTAGTTTTAGAAAAAAAAATATAAAAAAAATTATTCGAAGTAACTATCACTCATTTTTTAACGTTTAAAAATTAAAATCGACTTTTCGAAATAGTCCGTAACCTTTGATTTTTTTTTTTTAACTTAAAAAAATTTCGCGACTTTTGAGCCATAATCCGAGATGTGACCGCAATTCGTTCTATTTTTTTTTTTCAAATTTTTTTATATTTTTTTTTCTAAAACTACATTTAAGTACCAACAAAATGTGGTCCAACTTTTTTTAAGATATCGATATTTTTTACTAGTAAAATAAATATAAAATTTAAATTTCTTTTTTGAAAAAATCGTCATTTTGAATAATTGATTACTTAACACCAACTTAGAATAAAAGGCTGAATCGAAGGGTGTCGGGTCTGAAAGTGTGCGATTTGGCATTAAATGCCCTTTTATTAAAGTATTTTTTACGATTTTCAAACGTCTTTGAATAAAAAAAATAGAGGTAAGCTTTTAAAGCCTTTTTTTTGTTTGTCTCATTCAAAATACAATTTCGTGTTTTATAGTGTTATGTTCTTTAAATTATATCTCTCTTCCTCTCTCTTAAAAACCTCAGCTCTTTTTATAAATGCCACCCTAATGCATACATTTTTAATTTTTTTTTTTCATTACTCCAAATGATTGTTTTTACTTCCTTTTTCTACTTATTTCTATGTAATTTTTTTTTGCTGTTTTTATTTGCAAAACTTACCTTTTGTTGTCTTAAAACCCTGATTAATGGCACGTGTTGTGCGAACAGCTGCACGATAGATACGCCAATAGAAAAATAACATTACAAACATTGGTATATAAAATGATCCCAAGGCGGAATATAAAACATAACCACGATCATTTGTTAATTCACATTTCCAGGGACATGCTGGTGGTGTTGTAAATGATGTTGTATAAGTATTAGTGGCCACTCTACGTTCTCTACTTGTATCCGCATCCGTTGTATAGTCTGTATTGTATAAAGCTGAAGTGGGATCATTATTATGCCTAATGTTACTTTCGAAACTGTCAGTTATTGTTGGTGGTGATGTTAGTGTGAACTCATCTTCTTCAATATTATCTTGGTCAAGAGAAGCAGAAGCAGCAGCAGCAGCATTACTACCTGCATCATCATCATCAAGCCGATTATTTACATTTTTAATACCACCCCGCATATTATCTTGTAAGTGTGCGTAGTATGGATCATAAGGATTATATGAATTATACAATGATGATGAGGATGATGTTTCTGATGACGATGATGCCGCTGCTGCTGCTGACAATGATGCTATTCTAGCTTTTTTTAATGCCTGTGCTGATATAGGTGGTCTTATATAAGGAGCATTTGTTGTTACAGTTGAAAAACTTTTTTGTCTATTTTCTTTGTTGTTTATTGATGATGGCGATGACGACGGTGATGCAGATGATGACGCTGTTAAAGATGACGATGATGATGCCTCTGATGAGGTTGTAGTACTAGTAGCATAATAAAGCGTATAATTTCCCCTTGTGTAAGTTGGTTGAGCCAAAGGCTGAAAGGGAGTAAACAAAAAAAAGAAGTATTTTTATATTTTTTAATAAAACTACTAAATTTACTTAAAGAATATATTAGGATTTTAAGACGATAAAACAAATTTTTAAGGATCTGGGATTTCCTCTGAAAAATATTTCAGAATCTAAACCTCAGACTTTTTCAATAAAAATCAGGTAGATTTTTAAATTCGGCTGTGCGGAGTCTTTTATACCCTCCATTAAGTTAAAAAAAAATCGCAGGAGCGCTTTCGGGTTGTGGATGGGCGGTGAGGGACACCTTCCCTTCACGATAAATGTTAACAAATTCATTTATTATGCTTTTTGTACCAAAGTAATATAATTTTAGCATTATCTCAACTATTTTTTATATCTACGCACACAAAAACGGTGGGCCGAAAAAAACAACATTTTCTTTTCTAGTTCTAATTGTAGGAATTCTGACCTTCTTTTATAATAAAAATGTTTAATTTGTTTTATATAAATACAAAACAAAAACATGTAAAATAACTATAATTTAGTTTTTTAGATTTGGCTTACTTCTTCAAGAGGGAATTTTTTCCCCCTGGTCCAATTTTGTCCATTTTAGAACTTAACTAGTCTATGACCATGAGACATTAGACTCTCATTTTTGTACCCTCCACTCTAGTGATAGCGGGTATATATAAGTTTGTCATTCCGTTTGTAACACCTCGAAATATTGGTCTAGGACCCCATAAAGTATATATGGGGCATTCCATGTGAAATCGGACACTTTGAAAAACTTTTTTTTTTTGATTTTCCCAATTTGTTTATGGTTTTTTGTACCCTTCGAAAACTCTTTCGTGGTAAATTTTCAGATTTTTTTGATGACCCGTTCAAAAGATATCGAATTTTTAAAAATTGGTAGTTTGTTCCTTTACTCAAACTTCTTTCAATCATAACTTCTTCAATAATGATCCAAATTTCAATTCTTGTTTATTTCAAAATTTTTGTTTTTTTACGTACTTTCTTAAAAAAAAATCCCAAAAAATTCTTAAAAGCCCTCTAGTATGCGATTTTTAAGTTTTAAAATTTAAATCTCATTTTTGAAAATGTTTGTACTCTTCGATTTTTTTGAAATTTTTTTGTGTAAAACTTCTATCAATTCTACAAATTTTTTGCCCAGGAAGATCGTGGGATATTGTAATTTTTAAATCTTAAAATCATTTCTACTGCTCCAATGGTGCGTCATTGAGGGGTCCTTTATAAGACCGAACCCCATTAATTTTTACGTCTTAACATTTCTTTGGAACAAACTAATACCCTATCTCCAATTTCTAAGGGGGATCCCACACAAAACGACATTTTTTAAAATTTGTTCCAACCGCTCTAACTGCCCTAATAGTGCCCTTAGAGCAACAAAATGTATGACCGACCCACAATATTTTTTTAGTCCAAACATTTTCTCTGAACACACCTACGCCCTATCTCCACTCCCTAAGTAGGCTCCCATACAAATAACAGTTGGAACAAATTTTATAAAAATGTAAATTTGTATGGGAGCCTACTTAGGGAGTCGAGATAGGGCGTAGGTATGTTTTGAAAAAATGTTGTAGGGTAAAAATAAATGGGGGTCGGTCTCACTAATGACCCCTCTCGGACGCACCATTGGACCGGTAGAAGCTGATTAAATAAAACAAATTTACAAAAAATAAAAAAAATTGTATGAGGACCGCCTTAACAGTTAAAGATAGAGGGTAGGTGTGTTCAGAGAAAATGTTTGGACTAAAAAAATATTGTAGGTCGGTCATACATTTTGTTGCTCTAAGGGCACTATTAGGGCAGTTAGAGCGGTTGGAACAAATTTTAAAAAATTTCGTTTTGTGTGGGAGCCCACTTAGAAATTGGAGATAGGGTATTAGTTTGTTCCAAAGAAATGTTAAGACGTAAAAATTAATGAGGGTCGGTCTCATTAATGACCCCTCTACACTCAAAATAATTCTACAGTAAAAGGTTTAGTAAGTGATATTGTACCAAAATCTACTAATTCGTTACTAATTTTAGTATCTTCAAAGTACTAACATTAGTAATTTTTACTGGATTTGACTAATATTAGTTAAAAATTTTAGTATTGGTTACCAATTTCTGCACTAGGTCCTTTTGGACTAAAATTAGTTAAATTTTTAGTATTGAATACCCACGTTTTTTTTTGGGTGTATGACGCACCATTGGAGCAGTAGAAATGATTTTAAGATTGGAAAATTACAATAAAATTTTTTCAAAAAATTTTAAAAAATAGTAATAATCGTTATCCCACGATCTTACTGGGCAAAAAATTTGTAGAATTGATAGAAGTTTTACACAAAAAAATTTCAAAAAAATCGAAGAGTACAAACATTTTCAAAAATGAGATTTAAATTTTAAAACTTAAAAATCGCATACTAGAGCGCTTTTAAGAATTTTTTGGGATTTTTTTTTTAGAAAGTACGTTAAAAAACAAAAAATCTAAAAAAAAAAAAGTTTGAAATTTGGACCATTATTGAAGAAGTTATGATTAAAAGAAGTTTGAGTAAAGGAACAAACTACCAATTTTTAAAAATTCGATATCTTTTTAACGGGTCATCAAAAAAATCTGAAAATTTACCACGAAGGAGTTTTCGAAGGGTACTAAAAACTGTAAAAAAATTGGGAAAATCTAAAAAAAAAGTTTTTCAAAGTGTCCGATTTCACATGGAATGCCCCATATATTTATGATCCTCGATCGATTTTAAGACGATTTATCAATGTACGTCCGTCCGTCTGTCTGTCTGTTGAAAACACGTTAACTTTTGAAAGATTTCACGGAGGCTCCTGGTCAGGTTGGTGTTGCAATCCAGCGAAATCGGTTCAGTGGTTAAAAGTTATATGCAAAAGACTGAATTTCGGCAAGGGTTTTTTTGTGAATTGACGAGTTTATCTCGTTTCAAAAGGCAATTCTGAGGATGCTGAAGCTTGGCATATATATTGCCGTTCCCCTGGCCTAGTTCGTTGTGAATTGTACACTCAAAAAAATTTAGTAAACTAATTTTTTTTTCAAAAATTACTTTAAAAAAAAGTTTTTTTACACAAAATAAAATATTTCTAACCAAAAAAGTTATTTTTTCACGTTAGAAAGGAGGTATTCATAGATTCGGCCAAGTCGAATTTAACTTTTCTACTTGTTTCTTTTACTTCTGATTTTCTCAAGTGTCCGGGCAAATTTTTATTCTACACTTAAAAAAAACATGTAGAAAAGTTAAATTCGACTTGGCAGAATCTATGAATACCCTCCACAATGCCCTTTTTAAGTAATTTTTTATAATTTTTTAACGAGAAAAAATTAAATTTTTGATTAGAAATATTATTATTTTGTGTAAAAAAAAAATTTTGTTTGTAATTTAAAAAATATTTTAAACGTATTTTTGTCACTCAAAAATATTTTTACACTAAGAAAGAAAAATACACTTGAAAAAAATGTTACACTAAAAAAAAAATTAGTAAATTATTATTATTTTTTTTTTAAAATAGCAATTTACTAATTTTTTTTTAGTGTAAAATTTTTTTCGAGTGTATTTTTTTTTTTTTCTTAGTGTAAAAATATTTTTGAGTGACAAAAATACGTTGTTAAATATTTTTGAGTATTACCAATGTTTTTAAAACATGTTTAACGGGTTTTTAACACGTTAATTTAAGGTGAAACTACCCAGCAAAACTTAGATTACCAAATAAGGTATAAAATAAGGTATAGGATCTCTTATTTTATACATTGCAGCATTGATGATTTTAACAGGATCTGAGACTCAAAGTAATGCATCCACATTATCACAAAGAATACCAGTAAGGTATAAAATAAGTCATGAATTTATAACGAAGAATACGAGTAAGGTGTAAAATATATGATATTTTATAGGTTACGAGAAATGAAATAATATAGCATACCAGAAGATAATATATAAGGTGTTACGAGTAGTGAAAAAGTAATATTGTATTAAATTTACTCACGTGATTGTAAGTGAGTGTAAGTAGATCAAATATGCTCGTGAGTGTGTGTCGTTAGACATTTTCTGTCGTGAGCCCATCTCTAGTTTAAACTTATGCATTTTTTTATAAAATAATTATTTTTTATGTTATTGTAATGCATTATGCATCCAATTATAAATAATGCATTATTTCAAACTTTCAAATAATACATAATGTAACCAAATATAAGTCATCCATGATTTAATGTTTAGAAATAATAAATATGAAATACATTTTTCCAATAATCATGCATTACGTATCAAATTATTAGTAATGCATTATTTTTCACTTGAAAATAATTCGTTGTGGAACAAATGTTTGGTAAGACATCCTAAAATAATGCTACAAATAAGGTATATACATTACCTAGTAATGTGTTATATAATCACTACCCATTACCAAAGTTTTGCTGGGTAATCTGAAATTCACGGTTTGTTAAATAACCTTATAACCACTGGACCGATTTAGCTGAAATTCAATACGAACCAGGCCACGTTAGGTTGAAATAGATCAAAAGTGGCGCTTTATTCAAAACTGAAAATTTTTTTTTTACAAAAATTATTAATTTAGGGTTAAAGTATATAAAATTACACTAAAAAATCTATCACAACTATAATTCTGAGTTGTTTACTTTTCTTGCAATCCGCCGTCAAAATCAAATAAATTTTTGTGTTTTTGAATATTGTGCTAAAAATTGAAAATCAACTTATTTCTATAATTTTTTTTTGGTATTTATTCATTCAAAGGTAATTTTTTTTTTATGGAACCATCAACTTCAGGCATTTTCAAATACATTTCTGTTTTTTGTTTTTTGAAAATTGTTGTAAAAATATTTTTGAAATTTTTTTGTAAAATGCTCCAAAATTGGAGTATTTTTAATACTTGATGGAATATAAAAAAAAATGTAAGAGTTTGTTATTGCTTATACATTGTGATAATAAAGCATATAGTATAAGCTTTAATTTAATAGAAAAAAAAACGTCCGCGTTTAATGCCGTTATTTTTATACCCTACACCACACTGTGGTACAGGGTATAATGAGTTTGTGCTGATGTTTGTAACTACCCGAAATATTGGTCCTAGACCCACTTTTAAGTATATCGATCGACTTAGAATCACTTTTTGAGTCGATTTAGCGATGTCCGTCCGTCCGTCCGTCCGTCTGTCTGTCCATGTAAACGGTGTAAACACGATACAGGTCGCAATTCTTAATCAATTGACTTGAAATTTGAAACTTAAGCCTCTTTTGGCCCAAGGACGAAGCCTATTGAAATTGGAAAAAATCGGTCCATATTTAGACCTAGCCCCCATACAAAGGTCCTCTTTAGTTTTGGCTCAAATGACTCTAATAGCCGCAGTTTAATAGGTATCTTTTCGAAATTTGCCAGGTAATCATGTTTTATCCACACAAATCAACATTCCGAATTTTAAAGAAATCGGACCAGTTCTTCTTGTAGCCCCCATACAAACCACCTTCCCGATTTTCACATAAATCTCTCAAATTTCATGAAAATAGAAAATATTTAATTAAAATTCTGTTTGTGTATGTTAAACGCGTTCTTTAATAACCTTATCAAATCTGATTATCATCGGACCATTTTTGGACTTAGGTCCCATGTGGAAATTTCCCCCGATATTCAGTTGAAGCGATTTATTGTCAACAAAAAGAAGCCTATTCCACTCAAGTTTGATTAGTGAGTGCTTTTTACACTTATTAAAGATTGGACAAAATATAGATCTAATCAGTCCATGTTTGAACTTGGGACCCATTTTCCGGGAAACTCTGGTGTAGGGTATTATATGGTCGGTCTTGACCGACTATAATTTTCTTACTTGTTTTATTTAAGATTTTATGAAAAAAATATGGAGGCTTCAATAACACTTCATTACAAAAAAACAAAAAAGTTTCTGACCCAGAAACTAGACCCACTTATCCTTATGTATTTTGACCTTCTGAAATCGATTCTGCCATCAGAATTGAATTCTATAGTTGGGGTTTCCTGTGATTTACAAGGAAAGTCCGCAAAGTGAACCCACATAATATCCTTGTGAATTTGACAAAGTTACAAATTTTTTTAATTTTATTTCTGTATGTAAGGTTCAATTCTGATTTATTACGTAGAAAATAAGAGTATTTTAAAAAAAGCCGTAAAAAATTGCAGAAGTTACATGCATTTGAACAAAAACGCGTTATTTCAATTTTATACAAAAACAGTTGTATTTATGTTGTGAATTAATGCATTTTTGTTCAAATGCAAGTAACTTCTGCAATTTTTTATTGATTTTATGAAAAAACCTCTTGTTTTCTTCGTAATAAATCAGACTTGAACATTACATACCGAAAAAAAATTTTTAAAAAATGTTAACTTATTGTTGGTCAAATTTACAAGGAAATCAGGTCGGTTCACTTTTGCGGTCTTTCCTTGTAAATTGCAGAAAAACCCAACGGTAGAAATTTAATTCTGATAGCGGAATTGAATTTAGAAGGTAAAAATACATAAGTATTAGTGGGTATAGACCTTTTTTTGTGGGTCTTTGTAGTCGATATATAAACAAGTAAGAGTTTAAAATTCGGCTGTGCCAAATCTTTGATACCCTCCAACAAGCAAAAAAATAAAAATGACAGGAACGGTTTTTGTGGGGAGTGGGAAGGGGGGGGGGGGCGGTGTACGCAGATGTCTCTGGGTGGTGTAACATAATATCTGACAAAAACATGCATGATGTTAACTTTATTTATTATGAATAACGCAGCTGATTTAATTTTTTTTTTTTCAATTTTCAAGGCTTAAGTTAAAAAAGGTAAATTTAAACATTCAAGAATTTTTATGAAAAAATTAGGTTTCTTAATAAATTTAGTACTTATATGAGAGCATATAATTTTTGTTTAACGTTTATAATAGCATTTTACATAAACTTTAATTTGCTATTTGTTTCAAAATATTGTGTTTTTTTATTTCACAGATACAGTAAAAAATGTGAATTTAGTTTTTTCCCGAAATAAAGCATAACCACGCGCCTAATATGGTAATTTTTTTTCAAAAAATGGTGGTATTTTACTTATTAATGATTAGACACCAATAAAAAAAATTTATAGTTCCAAATTACAACTTTCCTGACTTTTTTATGGAAAATTTAAAAAAAATTAAATTTTGGTGAAACACAAAAATCCGACTTTAAACAAATTTTATGCAAGTACTAACACATATTTATTTTTAATTGTTTTAAATTTTTATTATCGCATTAAAAATACTTTAATTTGCAAGTGTTTTCATTAAATTATCGCTTTTGGTTTAAAAGTTACAGCTTAAATTGTGAATCAAGTTCAATTTTCAAGAAACACTAAAATAATTCTGACAGGTTAAAAAAAAATAAAAAACAAATGTTTTCTTTTTAAAAGGGTGCTTTCTAGTGCATTATTCAACATTCATCAATCAAAAAATATTATATGTTAAAATTACTGCTTCCCTGAATAAAGCGCCACTTTGCCTCTCATTCAACCCAATGTGCAGGCCAGGGAACGACAAATATATATGCCAAGCTTTAGCATCCTCATCGCCTTTCGAAAGTAAGCGTGTTTTTTAATCTCGTAAATTAATGAAAACCCCTTGCCGAAGTTCAGTCATTTGCTCATAACTTTTGAAGCACTGGACCGATTTCGCTGGATTGCAATAGCTGACTCACCAGGTAAATGCCCAACATATATGCCAAACTCCAGTCGCCTCCGTAAAGTCTTTCTAGAGTTAGAGTGTTTTCAACAGACAGACGGACGGACATCGCTAGATCGTCTTTAAATCGATCGAGGATCATGAATATATATACTTTATGGGGTGCTAGACCAATATTTCGAATGATAAACGGAATGACAAACTTAAATATACCCTCTATCAGTAGAGTAAAAGGTATAAAAAATAAAAAATATGTCCTGCGCACATCATTTTTACAAATTTTGATTGGCTGAACACGAATATCAAAAAATTCAAACAAAAAAATTTTTTTTTGCAATTTAAAAAAAATCTTAATTTTTTAATGAACTCAAGACTAAATTTCATTTAATATTAATTTGAGCCAAATCCGATAATTTACCACGTGGTGCCCTTAATTCGATCCAATTCCGACTTCTTTAATCCGTGGCGCTCTTCGATCAAAGTTTTGATTTTTAAGAAAATGTTCACCAACAACACTTAAGTTTGATCAATGCATGAAGTTAAAATATTTGACTTAAATTAAGTTAAAATAAATGTTTGTCTCAACCTCAATGAAAAAGTCAATGGAAAAAATTTTTTTAACTTTTTTTAAAAAAATTCTTGAAAGAAGAAACCCCAAATTTTTTTTTAATATCTCGATATTTCGAAAACCGCTCACAGATTTCAGAAATTTATTGATATTCGTATTCAGCATGATAAAATTAAAAAAATAGTATATATTTTTATTTTTAAAAAATCAAAACTTTGGTGAAAATTTTTCAAAAATCAAAACTTGATCGAAGAGCGCCACGGATTAAAGAAGTCGGAATTGGATCAAATTAAGTTTAAATTAAAGAGTGTCTAAAGCTTTTTGAAAGTTTCAAGTAAAAAAATTTTGAGATATCTTAAAAAAATATCTGCTATTTTTTGCAAATTACAGAAAGCGATATCACGAAAAGCGTACAACCGATTTTTTTTTTTGATATTTGTATTCGGCGCATCAAAATCCCAAGACAACTTTTTTTTTTGTTTTAATTTTTAAATTAATAAAAATTATTTTTTTTTTTTTCGACCTTTAAAAAACTATTGTCAAAGTAACAATTTTCAAGTAACTATTTATAAAGTTGTTTGTATTAAATTGACTGGTTTGGTCATTTTGCAAGACATACTCGACACGTGTTTCAGAATTTGTCAAATTACATTGTCAATAGAATACTCTTGACAAATGGAATTTGTTTAGTAAAAGAAATATGACCTTGAGCAAGAATATTTTGTTTTTAATCAAAAACTTTGATCGCCAGGCGCCAAAGGTTAATTTAATCTATTTGGCTTTAAATTCCGATTCAAAATAGGAAGAAAATATTTTTTGCAATACAAAAAATGTCGCTCTATTCAGGCACTTTTTACCCATTTTTATCCCCTTATAATCAGCATTTTCAAAAATCCTGTCTAAACCAAATTTAATTTAATTAAAATCTTATATTTCTTATCTTTCAGGTAAGCGTTTTTTTCGATCTCTTGAAGTAAGTATTTCTAAGAATCCCTCTCAAGTATAGCTATTTCTTTACCATGTCCTAGTATTAACTTTTTTTCATTTCCTGTTACAATTTTATCTTTATCAAGGTTACGGTTACCTAAATGTTTTTGTTTATAATTCTTTAAGGCATTTGTTTTTTTTTTTTAATACATATGCAAATATATTTATTTAGACTTAAACTTAATTTCCTGCTGTTTCTTTTTATGACCACCATCAATTTTCTACCCCAGTTAAGTGTGTTAAGACTACCAATAGATTTATTACCTCCCAAAAAAAAAAGAAAAAACCGAAACAAAAAACATACTTAAAAACTCATAAAACTTGACCAATTTATGTCAAACATATATTTGAAATTTTTGGCACTGACTATCTTCTTGTAAGTTATAAGAATAAACAAAAGAATAAAACTTTTTGAAAATAACAAAACCGTTAACAACAAAAAAAAAATAAACTTATCGCAATTTAAAGGCCCGACTGAATGATGAAGGCTAAGCAGGGGTTCTTAAGTGGTGTCTAACAAAAAATATGAGCAAACAATTTTGAGGAAAATAAAATATCATTCCATTTTGTTCCCTGTTCTTTTTCATTTCATTACCTGTTATTTCCCACTTTTTTCCTAGTTTCATTTCATTCCATTTGGTATAATAACCGATAAAGAATTAATTTAATAGACATAAAAAGTACCAGTTTACGCACGTTTACCCATTGTATCCACTTTTTACCCTATAAAACCGAATTTTAATATATATATCACTTTCTTGAACGTTAATTTTGATGGAGGCGCCTACATATCCCATTTTAAGATTCTGAGGTCAATAGTGCGACGGTTATTAAAGCGTACCAATTATCCATTGTTTGATCAAAAGTACCAATTTATCCACTTTTACCCATTGTTTACAACTTTTAACATTATAAATATAGAATTATTTAATATTGAGGGCCTAAAACCTTTTATCTTAAAAAACACAACTTTTCTGGAGAGCCGAAAAAACTGTTTATTTCGCGTTTTGATAGAGTAATTAAAATTCGATATTCTACAAAAATTTTTTTAAATCAACTACTGAATCTCACATATAATTCGTTTTTATTTTGCACTATTGGGGGATTTTATGAAAGATAGAGGGTTTTGTTTCTCAAATACAATATGAATACGAATGAAAATAATCAGATAGGGGGTTTTGGATTTTAATAAAAATGAATTATTATGATTTCATTTACGACATCGGTAAATTTTTAACGTGATTTATTAATGACAACGGTTTATAAAAAATTCCGAAATCGCGGTTTTGGTCCACATATGCTGATTTTTAAGACAAAAAATTACTTTTTTAACCAAATTCATCTGAAAAGTTGACAAACTTTTGAGTATGTTATGTAAAAATAGTTAAAACAAGTAGAAAAGTTAAATTCGACTTGGCCGAATCTATGAACCCCCACCACAATGCCCTTTTTAAGTGATAGTAAATTTTCTAATATAAAAAATATTACATTTTTGATTAGAAATATTTTATTTGGTGTAAAAAAACTTTTTTAACTAATTTTTGAAATAAAAATAATTTACTAAATTTTTTTTGAGTGTAAAATTTTATTTGAGTGTAAAATTTTTTTCGAGTGTTTTTTTTTAGTGTAAAAATATTTTTGAGTGACAAAAATGCGTTGTAAAATACTTTTGTGACGTACCAATGTTTTTAACACATCTTTAACGGGTTTTCAACACTTGAGTTTAAGGTGAAACTAATTTGAAATTCACGGTTTTGCTAATAACTTTTGAATCACTAAACCGATTTTTTTAAAACATACCTACGCCCTATCTCCACTCCCTAAGTAGGCTCCCATTCATATAACAGTTGGAGCAAATTTTATAAAAATGTAATTTTGAATGGAATCCTACTTAGGAAGTGGAGATAGGGCGTAGGTATGTTTTAAAAAAATGTTGTAGGGTAAAAATAAATGGGGGTACGTCTCACTAATGGCCCCTCTCCGACGCACCATTGGACAGGTAGAAGCTAATTAAATAAAACAAACTTACAAAAATTAAAAAAATTGTATGGGGACCGCCTTAACAGTTAAAGATAGAGGGTAGGTGTGTTCAGAGAAAATGTTTGGACTAAAATAATATTGTGGGTTGGTCATACATTGTTTTGCTCTAAGGGCATTACTAGGGCAGTTAGAGCGGTTGGAGCAAATTTTAAAAAATGTCGTTTTGTGTGGGAGCCCCCTTAGAAATTGGAGATAGGGTATTAGTTTGTTCCAAAGAAATGTTAAGACGTAAAAATTAATGGGGGTCGGTCTTATAAATGACCCCTCTAAGACGCACCATTGGAGCAGTAGAAATGATTTTATGATTGGAAAATTACAATAAATTTTTTTAAAAAAAATTGTAATAATCGTTATCCTCCAAAAAATTTGTAGAATCAATAGAAGATTTACACAAAAAAATTTCAAAAAAATCGAAGAGTACAAACATTTTCAAAAATGAGATTTAAATTTTAAAACTTAAAAATCGCGCTTTTAAGAATTTTTGGTGATTTTGTTTTTAAAGTACGTAAAAAACAAAAATTTATAAAAAAAAAAATGAAATTTGGACCATTATTGAAGAAGTTATGAGTAAAAGAAGTTTGAGTAATGGAACAAACTATCAGTTTTTAAAAATTCGATATCTTTTGAACGGGTCATCAAAAAAATCTGAAAATTTACCACGAAGGATTTTTTAAAGGGTTCTAAAAACTGTAAACAAATTGGGAAAATCTAAAAAAAAAAATTTCCAAAGTGTCCGATTTGGCATGGAATGCTCCATATATAAACTCACCGTTTGAGAAGAGAACATGCCATTATAACATTTTCTACTCACGGGCCTTTTGCAACGTAAACCAAGTTTCAATTGTAAACTTTAAACAGGTTTTCTGTAAATTCAAACATTTTGCGTTATGACACTATACAAGTAAATGAGCGATGTGATGACCGTAATAGGCACTAATTTTGAATCCAAATACAGAAAATTTGAAAAATGCACATATCACACAGTATTTAACTACCTACATGACAAAAAGTCCAAAAGCATTTTTGTAGCTCTGGGCATTAGAACATGACTGCCAAATACCTGAAAGCCCTCACAATAATGGTATTTTAGTTATCCAGTTTTTTTAATTCTCAAGAACCTACAGAGCATTTTAATTCCAGTGTCTCGAAAACAAAGCAAAGTGTGCAAAACGGATAAAAATTTTGGATCAATGTCTTTGTCTACCCTTAAATTTTCAAAAAACAGAAATTTAGGGGCATAACAGGGTCTTGAGAATTTTAGAAACTGCATAACAAAAAAAACGGTAGCTCGGACAGCTTTCAGGTATTTGGCGATCGTATTATACGAGCCAAGATCTACAAAAAATCGAGATATGCGCATTAAAAAAAATCGGGAATGCCAATTTATTTAGATTCAAAATTAGGGTCCATTAGGGTCAACACATGTGAAGAGTGTCGGCGATACTATGGACATAAAATTGGCTCCGTTTTGCTCTATCTTGGTTAGTTTTGTTAAGTTTTTTATGCAATGAATGAATAAGTCATTCGATTTTTCAAAGTGAATGAAAAGAAAATCGATTGCATTCGCAATGGAATGCATTCGATTTTTTAAAAGTCGAATGAAAAAATCGAAAATGTTAGTGAAAATGGATGATAGAGGGTTTAGAATATAGGCCCTCGAAAAACTTACTTGGACGGCAAATCAAAAGAGCGGATAAGGAAGGCTTACGCTGCACTATACTCTTGTCAGAGATTAGTCGGAAAGAAATGGGGTCTGAAACCCAAGCTCTTTCATTGGATATTTACCGCAGTCGTCCGGCCAGTGCTGTTCTATGGCGGTCATGTTTGGTAGCCTGTCATTGAATATAAGACTCATGCTGACACAATCAAACGGGTGAATAGGATTGCGTTGTTGAGTCTTACAGGGGCTATGAGGACGACATCAACTGAGGCTTTGGAAATGTTTCTGGATATGACACCGCTAGACCTCTTCATCAAGGAGAATGCGAAGATTACTCTAAATAGACTATTCCAAACGGGATCTCTGAAAAACAGACAGGTTCGACACACGAAGATTATTGGTAGTTCTGAACGGAGCATAAGGACTGATTATGATATTCCTTATAACGTAACAGATGGAAGATTTAAAATTGTGATTCCTCCACTGGATGATTGGCTTAACAACAGAGTAAAATTTCAGCAAATTAACGTTTTTACGGATGGTTCCAAAATGTTGGAGGGCACAGGTGGTGGCTTTCACTGCATGGAACTAAACCTGAATGAGTCTTTCCGTCTAGACAACGATTGTAGTATCTTCCAAGCCGAAGTATTTGCGATAGCCAAGGCAGCTGAGCAAATTTCGATGTTACCAATATACAGGTGTGATATTGGATTCTTCATTGATAGTCAAGCTGCTTTAATGGCTTTAGGAAGTGATAATATCAGATCTAAGGTGGTCAGCCGCTGCCACAGAGAGCTTAAGGTACTCAGCGAGCAGCATAATATTACTCTGTGCTGGGTACCTGGACACAAAGATATTTTGGGAAACGAGAAAGCCGATGAGCTTGCACGACGGGGAGCGGAACTCGCACAGGTGACAGCGGAATTATTTGTCAGGAAATAAGATTGGACACAAGGGCGAGTTGGTTGGATAAATGGTCAAACTCTGACAGATGTAAAGAGACAAAATTATTATGGGATGAAAGCTTGGCAAAACACTGTAAAATTCTTCTAGATATGGACAGGAATCAACTTACAAGGGAAGTATCTCAACCCTTATGAACCGATTTGTCTGAAACTTAAAATATATATTAAAGAGACGATTTTAAGGTTGGGGTGTCTCGTCTTATCGGCCATATCGGTGTTTAAAAATTTCGTTGTCCCCTTATGAAACCATGTGGACCTTCGGGAAAATTTTGACAACTTCCGAACTAACAGGAATATCATCTAGGGCAAAAATACGGGTCGACTTAAATTTAATAAAGATTATTTCTTATCCATATGGATATCGTAGGTCTATGTCTTCACATAAGTACCCCCCAAAATTTACACATTTTCCTGAAAAAAATATTTAAAGAAGCCAAATTTTTATAAGGTTATGTCACCGTTAGATAGGCATTAAAAAAACCTTTCTTCTCATATGAAAACATCATATAGTTTCTTAAAAAGAAATGGCTGAAAAATCCAAAAAACGATTTTTTCGCCATTTTTTGATCCATGTTTTGAGCCCCTAAATCCCCGATATGGCCGATAAGCCGAGACACCCCAACCTTATAATTGTCTCTTTGATATATATTTTAAGTTTCAGGCAAATCGGTTCATAAGGGTTGAGATACTTCCCTTGTTAGAGCTACAATTAACCTCATTAGTGGTCACAACACATTGGGTAAACACATGGTAACAATTAGAATTCGAAATGATAATACATGTAGATGGTGCAGAGAATCCGAAGAAGATACCTATCATTTCTTATGCGAATACCCTGCACTATCATTTAGAAGATTAAAAATTTTTGGTTCTTATATTTTTCAGAATTTATCCGAATTACGTGGCACGAATCCTTGGACCCTACTAGAATTTATAAAGGCATCTAAATGGGACGCATAAAAAGAACCACTTTTGGCTACACAGTAGAAGAAGAGAGAGCATCGAAGTTTCAAAGGAATCATAATGGGCCACATCACGGCCTCTATGGGCGCTGGTTTATACCAGTGTCATCCTTCATAACCTAACCTAACCTAACCTAGGCCCTCGATACGGTTTCTGGCAAAAATTTAAAAAAATTAATGACACTTTACAATTTATCTTTTTTCTGCATTTTCCTTATACCAGTCGAACTTTCTGCCTTCAGTAACCCTAGTGAAATTTGATGCAGAACATATTCGTAGAACATGTTAACACTATAAACGCATGTCTTAGTAGACTTTTGAGCCATTTCTTAAAAAAAGTACTTAAATTGCTAATAAATATGGCAGATAGAGGGTTAATATATTGTATAAAAAAAATTCCCCATCAAATTCTATTCAAGACCCCCAAACACTATTTTAAGCTCAAAATAACAGTTACATTACTTTTTTCGATTTTTTCAAACGCCTTTAAAAAAAATTAAAAATTTGGTGGGCTATAAAAAAAAATGGAGACGTTACAGAGCAAAACCCATTGGGGGTTTTACTACTACATACAAGTACTTTCAAACTGTCTTGGTTCGGTTAAGGCCCTAAGAAATGACCTTACAATTGTGACTCTAAGGCATTTTTCTTGTAGAAAAAGCTGAAGATTCTGAGACATTTTTCCTATAAATTGTTTTAAATAATTAGTTGAGAACCTCTGCTATATAGGTCTCTAGTAGTTATATGAAATGAACAAGTAATTGACAAAATACTTTTTTCCTTTATGTTGTTTTCACTTTTTTTTTTTGGCAATTTTACGCTTCATATGTTAACCTACTTTTATGTTTTCTTACAATACTTTCTGTGTATGTAAATGTAATTTGTAAAGCTATTTAACAAAAAAAAAAAAAAAAATAGCAAACACTCAACAATTTAGAGCATGAGTTTAACAAACAAAATATACATACAACGAAAATAAAGGCAAATGTTGACAGTTTTATTACAATTGTAGGCAGCAACAATAAAATATATCTGCAAATGTTTGTTTTTTTTCCTTTTTTGCAAGTAAAACACCCAACACCCAACAAACAGGAAACAAAACATATGCTCTCACACAAAGGTAGAATGTAAAACATCAAAGTATTTTTTTTTTTTTATATTACCAAATAGATGTATAAACAAAAGTCTTGTGTATATTTTGCTAGAACTCTGTCTAAAAGCAAAAAAAAAATCTAAATGTTTTTCCGTTTTAGGTTTTCTGCAGAATTTTGTTTCTTTAAAAAAAAAAAAAAAAGATTTTCATTTCTAGGATTTTCCTAAACAATTTAAGAGCATTTTAATTGTTGTTGTTTACCTTAATTTGTCTTTTCTACCTTAAATGTTTAATTTACAAACAAATATGACAAATGTGTTTGTTAAAGCACTTTGTTAAACAAATAAAATAATAATATGAAAAAAAAAATCACGCTTACATAAATTTTATGAATAACTTCAAGAAAAAAAAAGAAAAAAAAATATTTTTTTCTTTATTTGTTTAACAAATCATATATTTTTATTACCTTAGAATCTTTCCACCCCACTAAAGGTGGAAAACAAATGACAAATGATAGAACCCATATGCCGGCTATTAATGATTTTGCTTTTTTTGTTGACATTATGCTGGGATACGTTACTGGTCGTGTTACCGCCACATAACGATCCAATGAAATGGCACAAAGATTTAATATAGAAGCTGTACACATCCAGACATCAACAGCTAACCAAATGCGACACCAAACATCACCAAATATCCAAACCTGAAAAACAAAACAAAGAATTTAGTAGAAATTATACTTTAAATAAAGACAAGTTAAATTTTGTTCAGAAGTAATATTTGTAAAGAAACCACCTTAAAGGAATCAAACCTTTATTAATAATCTCAATGAATTGGATTTAAAAAATTATTTGTTTTACATTTTATTAAGAAAAGTTTGATTACAGCTTCTGATAATATTCTGATATGAGCGCAGTACGTATGATTAATATTAATTGCTAAACGCAATAAATATTACTCATACGCCTTGTGTACCTTATATTCCACTAACAGAATCAGAAGAGAAATAGAGAAATTAAGTAAAGAAATTTTTAATTGATTCAACTCGCTTTTTTTTCTCTTATACGAAGTCTGTCTGGGATCAAGGAAAATTTTTGTTTTTTTTTATAAAGTCATGAAATTTGTACTTTATTTGCATTTTATTTACACTTTTAATAAGAGTAAATCCATATCAAAAAAATTTAATTTTTGACTTCAATCGAACCAAATTTCATGAAATTCGGTACATATGTTGGGACTTACTCGAATTGTACTCAAACAAAATTTAAGACTAGAGAAAAAATTGGGGATCATCGTAAAAAAGTTAAAAAAAATAAACAGCTGTAGATGCTAGAGCAAAACCAGCAAAAAATGGTTATCGTCGCTAAAATTTTGTATTAAATATTTATTACAAAAATTTAGAGCAAAAATTAGGGAACATCGCTAAAAATATCCAAAAATCTTTTTTCACAGGTGCTAAATCATAAATAGCAAAAATTTGGGATCAGAGCTAAAACTTTTCAAAAATCTATTTTTATGTGAATGTCCCCAAAAACTCTGTAATTGTAATTCATAAGTAAATCTGCAAGAGCAAATATACCAAAAATTTTTTATCGTCGGTTAAAATTTTGTAAACATGAAATTTTCTACCCGTGTAAAAAAATAGATATTACACTATATATAATTATATCTTCTGCTATATCTGATACCATATATAATTTAATATGCTAGATCCGAGAAATGGGGACAAATCTCGGATCTAAATATATCTTATCAGATCTAAACTGATACAATTTGATTATATATAATCTGCTACATATTTTTATACGTTTAGACGGTTTTGTTTTTAATAATCTTGTCTTCGCATTTGTGGCAAAAACACGATTATTAAAAAACCCGTGGAGTCTGAAAAAAGTTCAAATCAACATCGTAATTAAATAATCATAATTAATAGTACGTTCAGATTGGCCTCGAAACCCCGTTTAACGAGGTTTCGTGCCAAACCTCATTTGAAAATACGTATTTTTCCTCACAAATTGAAACCTTTTTGTAGTGAGGTTTCAACGAAAGTACGATCGAAACCTTATAAATTTCAAAATTTTTCATATTTTTACCACTGTGCGGAAATAAGAAATAGAGAAAATGGGAAAATGCCAAAATTAAAAAAATAAAAAAATCTATTTATTTACAAAATTTCTTGAAAATATTTATTAATTTGGAATAAATAAAAAATAAAACCGTATAAAAAAATAATTTCGGCATTATTTAATTCATTTTAAAGAAATTTTTGTTTGTTCTAGTTTTTGAAAACTAGATAAGTGTCATATTTGTTGTGTGTGAACAGTCGAGTTTTAAAATTAAAAATATGAGGTTTCAACGGGGTTTCGAGGTAAGTGTGAATGTGCTATAAGGCAATATTATTTTTTATTGTTATGTAAAAATTCACAATTTTCTTAAAGACATATAAACAAAAACCTTTCCCGTTTCATACACCAGAAAACAGCGCCACTTTTCTTTTATGATTCACAGCAGTAAATGCCTTCCTGCATTTATTAGATGTGTCTGCTAAATTTCCCTTTGCATAAGCAGTTCGCAATTTTATCAGCCGAGTTTTTGAAGTGCTTTCTTCTTCCGGAATTTAGATAACGGATAGGGAATGTTCGACTCATTTATGTATGTTTTTTTACGTTACAGCATCAGTATTAAGCTCGAAAATGTTTTTTAAAATGATGAAAATTAATGTTTTTCAAAACGATTTTTTTTTTTGACATTTATTTTTTGAACAAATTTCAAATTAACACAAATAATTTTTTTTTTGTTATTTGTTTTGTTTCTGTTTTTTTTTTTCTTTTGCAAAGAAATAATAAAAAAAAAAAAACAAATATTTGCTAAATATTGTATGATGGAGATTTTAAATATTAGGGTGGTTCATTTAAAACAACAAAAAAGTTAAACCAAATTTGATATGGTAACAGATCTGATTATACATCCAAGATCTTACTATATATGATAGATATAAAACAAATCATACAAAATGAAAGTACATGTTTTACGAGATATGACTATATATAATACAATATATCGCATATCTTGCCATATATAATTAGATCTGGTATAAGATGTAACTAGATATATTCATATATAATTAGATCCACTTAGATCTAATCTTTTTTACACGGGTACAAAAAAAAATTCAATTGCAATTTTTTAATAAACTCAAGTGCTAGACCAAAATATGAATATGTTTTTGTAAAATACAACATGACGTGCTAGTGCAAAAATACCAAAAAAACGATGATCACGGCTAAAAATGTCCTAAAATTAATGTTTACATGAATTAAAAAAAAAAGATACTTTCATTGCAATTTAAATTAATTTAATCGCTTAAAATTTTCAAAAATCTGTTTTTACTAGACAAGGGAAAAATTCGAATTTTATTTAAAATTCATAAGGTATTTGAAATAAAATTTTAGTTTAAATAAATTTCGATTAGAGTTTTATTCTAGTTCGAGGCCCAAAAATATTTCTATTAATGATATTGTCATAATAGAGTATTTTTAATTTATTGCTTTAAAAAAGTTACTATCTCATAGTATGTCTGTACTGATCAGTTTCATCCCCACTAAAGGAATCTTTAGCAGACTTTAGAGAATCATCGTTGGTCAATCAAACATCAAACCAGACATAATAAAGCAAAAATTGCTTTAAAAGAGTTATTTTTGTTGGAAAACAGATTTCGGACCTTCATAATTAGTACTTCTCATATAACTTGGGAAATATATCAAATATTATGTCTGGTTTGATGTTTGATTGACCAACGATGATTCTCTAAAGTCTGCTGAAAATTCCTTTAGTGGGGATGAAACTGATCAGTACAGACATACTATGAGATAGTAACTTTTTTAAAGCAATAAATTAAAAATACTCTATTATGACAATATCATAAATAGAAATATTTTTGGGCCTCGAACTAGAATAAAACTCTAATCGAATATATATACGTATATAAAGGCCGAATAAATACATTTTATTTTTATGTACCTTTTGGTACTAAAAATAAAAAAACAACATTTAACACAAAGTTTAGTACAAATTATCCTACCAACACTATTGTTTGGTTAGGCACTGTTGTTATTGTAAAATAACAGCAACACATATATTAATAGTTACCGACGGTGATTTAATATATACAATTTTTGCTTTAAAAGAGTTATTTTTGTTGGAAAACAGATTTCGGACCTTCATAAATAGTACTTCTCATATAACTTGGGTAATATATCAAATATTATGTCTGGTTTGATGTTTGATTGACCAACGATGATTCTCTAAAGTCTGCTGAAGATTCCTTTAGTGGGGATGAAACTGATCAGTACAGACATACTATGAGATAGTAACTTTTTTAAAGCAATAAATTAAAAATACTCTATTATGACAATATCATAAATAGAAATATTTTTGGGCCTCGAACTAGAATAAAACTCTAATCGAATATATATACGTATATAAAGGCCGAATAAATACATTTTATTTTTATGTACCTTTTGGTACTAAAAATATAAAAAAACAACATTTAAATAAATTTCTCAAAACATTTGAATTTTTTTATTTCCAAAAATAAAATTCTCAAAAAAAAATGGAATTTTATTTTTCCAAAAATAAATTTTCAAACATTTTGAAAATATTAACTTGTTATAAATACATTTGTTTGTATGAAAATAAAATTATTTTTTTTCGTTAAAAAAATTCTTTTAAGAATTTTTTTAAAAATTCAAAATTGAATTCAGTCAATAACGAATTTTAATTTTTATTGTTTTTCCTTGTCCGATTTTTACACGAATATGTATAAACACTTGACGTGCTAGATCAAAAATAGCAAAAAAAACGTTGCTAAAAAATTTCCAAAAATAAATTTTTCTAAAATATATTTTGAAGTGTTAGAGGGAAAATAGCAAAAAAGGAAATCATCGAAGATGATAAATTTTTCTAAAAAAAAAAAAATTTAATTGCAATTTATCAGTAAACTAAAGGTCCCACAACAAAAATATCAATTTAAATACACTCTAAAAAACGCATGTAAACTTACTATTATAAATTGGGTAAATTTTTGTTGAATAGCACTCATTATGTGTTAATATAAACACTAAATGCTTAAAATAATTTCAAACAAATTAAACACAGCAAATTATTAATATTATCCGTTAATTCAAATATTTTACACACAAATGTGTAAACAAAATTGTCAAACAACTACAAAAAGAAAATAAACACAATACGATTTATATCTTCAATCAATTCAACGAGTACTATAGCCTAGCTGAAGTGTGCCAGCTTTGCGTGCAGCGGGTCCTTGGTTCGTCTCCGCTGGCAATCAACTTTTTTTTTTTTTTTAATTTTTTTTTTTTAATTATTACTTTTTTTAACATTGTATTAATATTATTATAGTTAAATAATTAAAAATGTTATATAAAAACACATATAGACGTTTTTATACATATTTTACTTTTCTTTAGCTTTTATTATAATTATTTTGGTTTCATTCTATATACATACACACATGTTAAATAACTAAAACGCCAGATAAAAGTATAAGCTTCCGTAGCGTAGTGGTTAAGAAGTGTACTTTCAAATCGGAAGGTGTCGAGTTCGATGCTGGCTGCCGCAGAATGTTTTTTTTTTTTTTTGTCTTTTTGTTATATTTATTCACCTCTTTTTTATTTAAATTAACCTCTAATGGTCAATTTATTCAATTTACACATTCAGAGTAAAATTACCCAATTTATAGTAGGAGTCCAGTTTCCTACTATAAATTGGGTAAATTTCAACAAATTTTGATTAGAGTGTATACAAATAAACAGTCAAAGACGTGACAGCATAATAGCAAAAATTTGGGGTTATCGCAAAATATTTCTAAAAATCAATTTTTAAACAAGTTTTCAAAAAAACACTTTAATTTCTATTTATTAGATAACTTGAAGTGCTAGAACAAAAATGACAAAAATTCAATATCATCAATTAATATTTTTGAAAACCAATTTTACATGATTTTTTAAAACGAAGTTTCAATTGAAATTTATTAATTAACTCAAGTGCTAGAGTTAAATGGGGGATCATCGCTAAAAATTTCTAAAAATCCATTTTCACACACATAAATATGTATTTCAAAAAAAAAGTCCAAATATCCATTTTCACATGAATTTTTCTTAAGAAACTGTGGCTAACATTTATTATTTAACTAGAGGTGCTAGAACAAAAACACCAAAAAATTCGGATCATTGCAAAAAATTTGCATTTTACATTTTATTTTCAAAAAAAAAAAAAAAAAAATTATAAGCAAACTAGAGGTGCTAAAGCACAAATAGCAACAATTGGAGATCATAACAAAAAAATCAAAAAATTCTTTATGAATTAGAAAAAAAATATATTTTAATTATAAACAGCAAAAAAAAAATGGAGGCCACCGAAAAATTAAAAAAAAAAAAAACAATATTTTTTTCAGAAATCAATTTTAAATATTTTTTTTTTTAATTCAAATGCAATTAATTAATAAATAAATTCAAGCGCAAGAGCAAAAACTAAGGATCATCACTAAAAATTTCCAAAAATCATTTTTCACATGAATGTGCATTTAAAAAAAAACCGCCTTGACGTGCTAGAGCAAAAATAGCAAAAAACGGTGAACATCGATAAAAATTTTGAAAAATGCATTTTTACATGATTTATTCTAAAAAAAAACAAACATTATTTGCAATCAAGCACTTTACTAGAGGCGCTACAGCCAAAATTGCGGATCAAAGCTATACAAAAATACAAATACCAATTTTCATATAAATTTTTCTAAAAATCATCGCTAAACATTTCGAAAAAATAAATATAAATTGCTCTTTATTAGTATTATATGTACTACAGTTAAAATATCAAAAATGTTGAATCTTTTCAAAAATTTCCAAAAAGTAATTTTTACATGAATTTACGAAAAAACCAAAATTGTAATTTATTTGTAAATTTGATATGCTAGAGACGAAATAGCAAAAAGAAAATGGAAAAATCCATTTCAATTGATTTTTTTTTTTTAAAGATTTATTTACAATTTTTAAGCAAACTAAAGAGCTGGAGCAAAAATTGAAGATCATCGTTAAAATTTTTCAAAATTCCATTTTTACATTAATAATTCTAAAAAACCTCCTTGACGTGATATAACTAAAAAGCAACAAGAATAGCAAAAATAAATTTCAAAAAATACATTTTACGTAAATTCAAAAAAAAAAAAAAAAACTTTAATAGCAATTTATTAGTTTAGTATGGGTGTTACAGAAAAAAATGAGATCATCGAAAAATGTAAAAAAATATATTTTTATATAAATATTATTTAGCTAGAGGTGGTAGAGCAAAAATATCAAAAATTAAGAATCGTTACTAAAAATGTCAAAATATCCATTTTGACATGAATTTTTTAAAAAGACACCAATAAAAATGTGTAAGTGATAGAAGTGATAGAGCAAAAACACCAAAAATTAGGTATCATTCCAAAAATTATCCAAAAATCCAATATCACATGAATTTTTCTAAAAAGACTCCAATTAAAATTTGTTAGTTAACTAGAGCAGATAGAGCAAAACCACCAAATATTGGGATCATTGCAATAATTAAAATATATTAGTTACCTAGAGGTGATTGAGCAAAAATAACAAAAATTGGTAATAATCTTTTAAAATTTATCAAAAATAATTTGTGATCATCGTTGAAAATTTCCAAGAACCCATTTTAACATGAATTTTTCTAAAAAAAAATCTTTTATATCTATTTATTAGTACTTGCTAATATTGTTGATCATCACCAACAATTTATAAAAATCCCATTTCCTATGAATTTTTCTATAAAAAACTTTAATTGCGATGTATTAGTTAACCAGAGGTGGTACAACAGCAAAAATGTATAAAATTGTAAATTTTAGACATTTTTAGTGATAATTGTCAAAATTAATTTTTTATAAGTTTTTTAAAAAACGTTATTTTAAATTTTTAAGACAAACTGAGTTGCGAGAGCAATAGCATTTTATTACATAACTACACTCAAAAAAAACCTTGTCAAATTACAAGAAAAGTTTGTATTTTTTTTTTGCTACCTTCTATTTGAATTCCTTGTTACTTTACAAGCTTTTTACCAATAATTTTGTAATTTTACAAGCTTATTACCAAAAAAAATTGTAAATTTACAAATTTTTTTGACGCGATAAAACTTACAAGGAGGTTTCGTGATTTTACTAGATTTTTTGCTACCTCCCATTTTACGAGAATTCCTAGTAAAAACAACAAACCTTTTTGTAATTTTACAAGATTTTTACCAATAAAATTGTAAATTTACAACTGTTTTGCGAAATAAAACTTACAAGAAATTTTCGTAAATTTACAAGATTTTTTTTTTGTAAAAAATCTTGATAATTTGTAAAATTACAATAACAACTGTTAAATTACAAAGTAAAATGTAAATTTCGATCGAAAATTATTTGTTAAGAGACAAGGAAAATATTGGTAAAATGGGTTTCGAGGCTTTTTCTAGTAATTTGACAAGTTTTTTTTTAGTGTATAAGTGATGGAACAAAAATACAGAAATCAGGTATCATCTACTAAAATTCCAATAGTCAATTTTTATCTAATTTTTAAAATAACTTATTGAAATTTATTAGTAAACTAGAGGTATTATACCAAAAATAGCAAAAATTTGGGATCATCACTAAACACTTAAAAAAATATTTTTAACATGAATTTCTAAAAAAAACTGTAATTGCAATTTGGCAAACTAGAGGTGCCATAGCCAAAATAGCATAAATTGGTTATCATTGCAAAAAAATCCAAAAGTTCGTTTTTATATAAATTTAAAAAAAAATCTTTAATTGCAATTTGTTGACAAGAGGGTACTGTGGCTTAGTGGTTAGCGCGTTGGACTACTAGCCAGTAAGCATGGGTTCGATTCTCAGCTCAGGCAGAACAACATTTTTTTCAGATATTTATTAGTTTCTATTTATAACTAATATCTATCGCAGCACCCTCCTTCGTTGATAAATAGCACTAAAAACGTCAACGAAGTAAAATAATAAAATAATGGCTATAAACACAGCTTCAAAAATAATTCGCCAGATCAATAACAGATGGCGATGCAACAACTGTACTCAAAATTATCAACACGCGCAATTACAGTGTTGCCATACTGAAGCCCTTCTATCTTTCAAAAATCTTTCATCTCTCTTCTATCCCCTTTCCGAAAGAAGCATCACGGTTACATTGGTAATTGATAGGCAGCATTGCCTGAGTGTTGCTTCTTTTTTTAAAAAAAAAAAAAAAAAAAAAAAAAATTTATCAGTATACTTAAGTGCTAGAGCAAACATTTGAGTCATTGTTAAAAATTTTAATTAAATCCACTTTTCATGAATATGAATATTTATTATTCGCATAAAAACTTAAAAGTTCAATTTTGCATGAATTTTTTAAAGAAAAAAACTTAAATTTAAATTTAATTTAATGTTCGAAAAATCTATTTTTATATAATTTTTTTGAAAAAAATTTTATTAGCAATTTATATTTTATATTATTATCTCTAGTTAATAGAAGCTTGATCAAAAATAGCAAAAAATGTTGATCATCGCAAAAAAATTCAAAAACACATTTTCTTATGCATTTTTCTAAAAAAAACTTTAACTGCAATTTATTATTTGAATAGAGGTGCTAGAGCTAAAATTTGGGATCATCCCTAAAAATTAAAAAAAAAATAATTTTTACACGAATTTCTAAAAAAAATAAGTTTATTGCAATTTATTAGCAAACAAGATGTGATATAGCGAAAATTAGGGATCATCACAAAAAAAAATGCAAAAATTAATTTTTACATTAATATCTTTTTAAAAACTTTAATTCAAATTTATTAGTAAACTTCACGAGCTAGAGAAAAAAAATCAAAAATTAGAAGTCATCCCTTAAAATTTTCAAAAATCAATTTATTTTGAATTTTTAAAAAATGGAAAATTTTGAATTCACTATTATAAAATACCTTTTTAAATCTACTATTTGATGTTCATGATACGAAAACTTTTCTATTATCATTTTTATTATTAGTGTTTTTATTATATTTTTATTACTCACCTTAAAAACTTCCCATGTCGCCGAAAATGGTAGCACAGCTAAGCCAACTAATAAATCTGCTACGGCCAAATTAACAATGAAAAAATTTGTAACACTACGTAATTTATTTGAACAAAATACGGCGGCAATAACTAAAAGATTTCCTCCAATTACTAAAACATTTATAAATTCAAGTATCGCTAATGAGATCAAATTTGAGGGTTCCGTCCATTTTACCGACTTGATTAAATTATCACACTCTGTTTCATTCATGGCGGTAATTCAATGATGGGTGTAAAAATGTATGTACTACCTGGAAAGAGAGAGATATATAAAAAAGGATATTAAATTAATATTAAAAATAAATTTTGAGATATAAAAATATTTATTTAAAACACAGTGCAACAACAAAAAACGGAATGGGATGAAACCAAAAGCAAAGGAATGTTGGCGACATTTTGAAAAATTGTAAGAAGATGTCAGCAGTTTTATAAAGGGAGAGTCAGCAGTATATCAGGAAAGATTTCGACGACTGGATTTTTTTCGTAGAACATTTGTATTTTTATTTTCACACAGTTTTTTTTTTTAAATATGTATAAACATTTTTACCCGGATGCTAAGTGTATTATGTAAATTTATTTAACATTATTTTTATTCTCTTAAAAACAAAAATAACTTTTACTACGCATTTAAGTTGTTGCCATGTTTCACTATTAATATCAAATACAAAAAAAACACAACTGCGTATGATTAATATTTGTAATTAATACCGAAAAACATTCATTCGCCTTCACTTAATTTAAATATTAATCAATCTAATTGGTCAGTTTTCATTTTCTAATTACAGTTTAATATTTCTTCTTCTTTAACTACAACACACAAAACAACATTATTCTTGTATTAAAGACAAACGCAACACAACGTAACGTAATACAAAAATAAATAAATCAATAAATAAGTGCTTACAAACATTATCAAAAAGTAATCAATAAATACAATTTTCCTATAATATTTCACGATAAGAATATGAGGGGAAAAATAAACTTTAAGAAAAAAAAATATTGCTTAACATAATTTTTCTTATACTGATAACAAAAGGCAATACAAAAAAGGGAAGTTAACGAAGTAGAGGTTGGTGATTTTAAAAACCGGGGATCATGTTTGGATAAAAAAAAAACATTTTAAGAAAATTAAAAAAAAAATTGTGCACTTCAAATTTATTTATTTTGATGCTCTTAATGTCGAATGATTATCGAGATAAGAAATAAATTTTAATTTTTGTTTTTGCTAATTTATGCCAAAATATGCAAAAATATGAACCTAAAAGTTTGAAATATGCACAATATATGCATTCAAAACCAAAATATGCAAAATTTGCGTTTCACCAAAATACGCAAAAACAGCTCGATGTAATTTTAACGAAAATTTCTTGAATCGGAAAGATAATTGGTCGAAATCGTTTTTATACTATCGACAAAAAACATGCATTTGCATGGAAATCACATCCCTATTTATCATACTTGCAACATTCATATTTGTGGACCTAAAAAATATGTGGTACAAATTTGAAGTCAATCAGATTAAATTACACTGATAAAAAAACGCTTCATATCACTAATGAATGGAATTCATTAACGTTGTTTCATTAAAACAATAAAATATTTCATATGCTGGATAAAATTTCATACATTTTGTGCAAGATTTTCATTAAATTTGATTCATTAGAATTCGTAGTTTCATTAAAAAATTTCATTAAGTTTTGTTTATAAAATTTGCTTTTTATTGACACATGTCGTGTTGCGTCTGTTTAGTCTGTTAGTTTACGCGCAAAAAAAAACAGCTGATCATAGCGGCACGAAATAATTTGCGATTTGTAAATTATTAATTTAATATTTACTAAATTCGATCTGTTTTATTTTATTTCGTGGTTTTACTAATGTATACAATTAAAGGTTGGAATAAAGCTTTTTGCGAGAAAACTAAGTCAAAACCATGAAGTGTTTTGCACCGGCACGGATAGTGTTTTATTATTTTTATTTCTATAGAGTAATTCCAAAAATTTTCGCCCCACTGTTCGGAAACATGCCTTTGGACGCCACTGAGAATTTGGCTCATAGATATCCACGTTTATATGAGATATGTTGCATTTTTGGATTTTCAAAATTTGCTGTAGTTTTCAAATTATCACGGGTCAAAGTTCGACTTTTTTAGCAAAAGTCAGAAAAATACATGACGTTTAACGTGCTCTAACTTTTTAACTAGTAATCCGATTATCACAAATAATGGCTCATATGAAAGCTTAATTCTTCTTCTTTTAGGAAATATTTTCAAAAGCATACGGGTTTTTTTCAGAAGTGTTGCAAAAATTCAGAAACATTTTTTATTTGCGAATATTTAAAAAAACACATCTTCGATTTTTTTAAAAAATAGTTTGGTGATAAACAATACTGTTTTGTACAACATATCCAAAATTCAGAGTGGGATCCCAATGGGATCAAAAAATATTCTGGTTTTAGTACGAAGTTCTTAAATTTTACCTTAGAAAATTAAAATTTTATGTTTCTTCAATATAAAAATTTAAATTTTCAAAGAAAATTATACTTTTAAAATTTTGAAAAACATTCAAAACATTAGAAATTTAAATTTTCTAAGGGAAAAATATGAGAACCTCGTACTTAAAACAGAATAGTTTTTTATCCCATGGAGATCCCACTCTGAATTTTGAATATGTTATACAAAACATTGTTATTTTTCACCAGAATTTTTTTAAAAAAAATCGAAGATGTGTTTTTTTAAATATTCGAAAAGAAAAAGTGTTTTTGCATTTTTGCATCATTTCTGTATAAAAAACTGTGTTATTTTAAAAATATTTTCTAAAAGAAGAACCCCAGCTTTCACATGAGCCTAAATTTGTGAAAATCGGGTCATTGGTTAAGAAGTTACAGCTCTTTAAACGTGATGTATTTTTCTTACTTTTGCTTAAAAAGTCAATCTTTGACCCGCCATAATTCGTTAAATACACCAAATGTAAAAAAACGATATATGGTACATATATCATATTTATGAGGGCTATCTATGTGTCAAGGCTCAAATTAATCTGAGACACCATTTCCTAAAATTACTAAAATTTGAGCTAAATTTGTTGGAATGGCCCTATAAAAAGATCTTTAAAATTGTATACATATATTTCATTTTAAAAATGAAAGTATTTCATTTCAAAAATAACTGGTAGGATTTATTCAATGAAAGTATTTCATAAGAATTAAATACTTTTTCATTAAAGTAATGAAAAATTTTCATAAAATACAATTTATATTTTGTATGAACAATTTTCATTAATTTAATGAAAATTTTTTTTTGCAATTACATTTAATGATACCTATTTGATTAATTCAATGAAACCCTACATAGCACACTGGTCGATCCCATTGGCCAAAAATAAAAAAATCAAAGTCAAAAATTTGTCACCAAATGTGTCATCTCTATTTCTAATAAAAACAACGTTTTAAAATTTTGAGCTGTTTTTGTTCTATACCAACTGTACTCTTTAAGAAAGGCTTCAAAAGAGATGGCGAGTTAACAGTTGGTTTTTGCAGTGTGAAAAAGTGGAAAATAAGGTTCAACTTTCAATTAATTAAAACCATATAAAAACATTTTTGTTGAAGAAAAGCGAAATGAATATTGAATTAGAAGGTAATAACTAAATTTTAAAATAATTACAATGTGTTAAGCTTGTTCTGGAGTTTTTATAAAATTAATATCTCTCCAGTGTCATTGTTAGTGTTTGTCCGTCAATATATTGAAATTTCAAATAGAGTTTTAGTTGTGTTCCCCCCTGAAATCTCCAATCGGATTTTTTTTGGTTTATTAGTTAATATTTCAAGATTCTAAAATTTGTTATATCAGCTGCATATTTTTGCATGTCTTTGAGTTATCTCCCACAGATCAAAACGGCCTCGTTGTTTTGGATGTCAAACTTTGAATTTTTGTGTGGTGTTTTGTTGATTTATTTTCGCGTTGCTCTGGTATTGTTATAAGTAAATAAATGTGATTGTTTATTTTCTTTTTCACGGACTTTTAATTTTATTTTTTCTTAATTTTATCATTATTAAGGGTAGTTTAGACCAGCAGACTTGTAAAACGACCTGTCAAAAATGTCTGCACAAAACACTTGTTTTGACAGCTTTAACACAGTCAAAATAAATAAATTGTTATAATGCGACATACGGATGGTTTTCCTCAACTTTTGAAAGTATTCAAAAAATGATTTTTCAAGCGGATCAAAATTAAGCATACTCCGAAAAGACAAATCTTACCGAAAATACGTATCGTCTAAACAGCTCTTAAAGAGTTTTTAACATTTAAAGAGATTTTGCAATTGGCACATGTTATAATTGCAAACTTTTGCGCTCACATATTTTTGATATTTAGTGCTTAGAAAGAGGTACAAATGCTAAAAAAGCTCGAAAAGTAAAGGATATCGTAAAAAGTTATACTTAAAATGAGGTCAACACATTAGAAGAAAGTCAATTAGAAACACGCTTAAAGTATAATTTCAAAAAAAAATTGAATTTTGGCAAAAATGCTATCGTATAAAAACAAGACTTCGAAATACATATTCTTATTGACATGCCAAAAAGGAGTCGATTTCATTAAAATCACACACTTGACTTGAATCAAGATCGTGGACGTCTTAGATTAAGTTTCGGATAGTGTTTAAGCAGGACAAAGCGACGACGAATAGCAGTAATTGATGTTTCAGCTGCGGATGATTTGCGATTTGAAACATTAAAAAAGAATTCATCAATTATGCATCCAAATGTTAGTAAAGTTATATCGCTTAGAATAGATCAAAATAATAAAATATGGGCACGATAGGTACTTAAGATTTTAATAATCTACAAATCAAAAAAAAAAAAATCATCAAAATCGGATCAGTAGTTTTTGCTGTACAACTACAGTCAATTTTATCCTTCAAAAAAGCATCCCACAATTGGGTGGCAACCCTGGCAATTCTATTTGACCAAGATTTGAGTTGTAAAAACTTTTTAATATATAACGATGTTTGTCTTTCGTAAAAAAAACAGAATTAAAAATTATTGTGAATTTATTTTTTATGTTATGAGTCATCAACCACTCCCATTTTATCATTAAATAGTTCTGACATATTTAAAAAGCCGTTTCACGATGATACCTATGCTAGAAGTATTTTTGGCCGACGTCTCCATACAGCTCCGACCACTGTGCATAGGTTCCTTTTTAACGTAATTTTTCATAACATTGAAGTAGATTTTCATTATTGTCATGTACAAATTTCTATCAGTGTAATGAGTGGCGACCGGCGAAAAAAATTTGGGATTTTTAAAAATTTTAAAAAATTTAAATTTTAAATAAAAAAACTATTTCTTGCGACCAGGGTTGGCAACCGAAACGAATAACGGTATCGGTAACGGTATTGGTATTACATATTTTTTATATCGGTAACGGTAAAGGTAACGGTATTTTTGATTATTTAGGTAACGGTTAACCGTTACCGAAACAACGATACCGGTACGTACCGGTATTGTGAATAAAATTTACCCAACATGTTAAAAAGTCACAAATTTTTTAAAAACACGTAAAAACTGAAATATGTTGTGTATTTCAACATATAATTATATAGAAGAACTTAATACTTTAATTAATTAACACAGAATTAAATTAAAATATTCACGCAATATTGTAATTCAACAAATAAATCATTGATTTTTTACGTGTTTATAAGATTTCTATGCCCAATCAGCAGTAATATCTGAACTTTGAGCCATTTAAGAAATCTGATTGTTTTAGCAGCTTTAAGTTGAAAAATCTTCTGATTTCAAATAAACAGCCTGAACATCAAAATTATATTTTATTAAATTAAAAAATACTTTTTTTTGTTAAAAACTGTTATAAAAAAAGCGAAGTTTTTCATTTCAATAAACTTTTCAAATTTTTTTCATTTTTTTTTTTTCCAGAAAATGTTTTTACAAACAAGACAATTACTGTAAAATTATTAAAATAATCGGCTGATTCTTTCACATTTGATTAATTTTTAGTTTTAATCGTTTAAATTAAACAAAAATTAAAAAAAATGCCAACAAGTTTTTTGGTAAAATTACAATATAATCTGCTAAAATTTTAACAAAAATATTTTTTAAAATAAGCAAACAGAGTCAGTAAAAACACAGAAAAATGTCTGTTATTTTTTAAAACTTAATGACAGAGAATTAAGTTAAAAGTATTTATTATAGCAGAAAAATCTGGTAAAAGCTTTCTAATTCAAACTGAAAGTTGTTTTACAGATTTTCCGACAGAGTTTTTCTTCAGACTGTACGACTCTCTACGCTTACCTGCGTGGATGACAACGCCAGCAAAACTTGAGCGAATCAGGTTTGTCGTGGCACTCACTTTTCTCTTCAGAAATTTTTAGGTAAATAGCGAATGTGATCATTGGTTGGACCGATTTCCACATAATTTAGAAAATTGCGAATGTGATCATTGGTTGGACAGACTTTTTCATTGTTTTTGCCCAAATGACAATCCGGTTTACAATGAACAAAAATTTATTTATTTTACCAGCATTAAAAATATTTTAATTTGATTTTTATCTGCAAAAAAACTAAAAAAAGTAATATTAAGACAACCGAAACAAAACCGATTTAATACCGGTAAAAATCCGAATAAAGGTAATGGTTTTTAATCGGTAACGGTATTTAAAATTTTTTATTTCGGTATTGGTAACGGTAACGGTAGTCAATATTAAAGGGTTTTTAATCGGTAACGGTATTGAAAGGGTAACGGTAGCCAACACTGATTGTGACACATCATACTTATTAATTTTGATACGCTGAACACGAATATCAAAAAATAATCAAAATCGATTGAACCGTTTTCGAGATATCGCTATTTGAAAGTCTCCAAAAATGGCGGTTTTTCCCTACGTTCAAGAAATTCAAAAAAAAAAAAAAGCTCAAAATTTCTTCCCCTTTACTTTTTATAGAGCTTGAGACAATCTTTCTTAAACCTTATTTGGGCTAAATCGGAATATTTTTAACCCGTGCGCGTTTGATCAAAGTTTTCTTTTTTTACGAAATTTTCACCAAAAACTTTGATCCAAGGGTTTCGGTTAAACCGTTCGGTTAAGCCGTTTCGAAAACCGTTCGACCGATTTTAAAATTTTTATTAGAATATTGATTTATTTATATACATACGTGTTCAGCGCATGAAAATAAATAAGTATGAAGTGTCGGAAGAAATTTTTTTTTTTTTTTTAATTATCAAAAACCCAAACCTTTGATCGCAGGGCGCCACGGGTTAATTTAATCCCATTGACCTTAAATTTGTATCTCATAAGTATTAGGTCTAGGAGAATAAAAATTTGCCCTGACGTTAAAAATCGGAAAAAACTTTTTGTCATACAAAAAAATGACAGTCTAATGTCATATGTTCACTAGGGTGGCACGAATAATGACTTTTTTGAAATTTCGTCGATCACCGGGCAAGTTATGGTTCGTTATGGTCAAAAAATTATATGTTTAAATTTTTAGCCAAATCGGACCAAATTAACCTGTGCCTTAGGGTGGTTAAAGTTTTGCCCCAAAAACATTTTTTCCCATACAAACCAAAAATTTTTTTTCAATTTTTTTTTTTTAAATTATTTTGCTTAATTAGCTTATTAACGACAAAAAAAAAATATTTTGGTGGTATAAACCCTTCCACTTCAAAATTAAGTTCGAAATAAAAAAATTAGGGCCGTTGGGGTCCAACTCTAAAAATTCAAAATATTTTTTTTTTTAGTTTTATGAGTATATTTATTTAGTTAATGAGCTAATCAAACAAATTAATAAACAAACGAAATAAATTAAAAAATCGAAAAAAAAATTTGTGGGGCAAATATTTTATTAGCGCATTGCCCAAAGGTACGGGTTAATTTTGTCCAATTTGGCTTACAATTTAATCACACATATTTTGAGAATGTTTATTCTGGCTCGAGGTCATTATTTAATAAATAAAATGTTTTAAATATTTTTGTTGGTTATTGACAATCGTTGACAATTTCTTCGTCTTTCTAATTCTCATTGTGAATAGAGGCGAATATGTATTAATATTTTAGTTTGTGCACAGACGATTTGTCATTAGACTCGCTTGCTATTTTTGCTAAATAATCTTGTCAATGGAATTTGACAAATTCCGAAACACGTGTCGATTAAGTCTTGCAAAAATGAACAAAATAAATAAATTTAAAACAAAAAAATAATTTTCTTGAAAATTATGCTAAGAGAATATTATGGATTTAATTAGTAAAGAAAATAATGACCTCGAGCCAGAATAAACATTTTCAAATTATAATATTTTGAAGGTCGAATAAAACAATTTTTATTTTTTAATAAAAATTAATCAGGATAAAAATTATTTTTATTATCCAAATTAGTCTCAAAAGTTGGAAAATGTTAATTGTGTTATAAAAAATTTAAAAAAAATTTAAAAACGCGATTTTGATCCAAAAATGCTGATCTGCAATTTTGGTCCACAGATGCTCATTAGCCGTTTCGGACCAAAATTGTGTTTTTATATTCTTTTAATATTTTTTAGATAACAAAAGTTGGAAAATGTTAAGTGTGTTATTTAAATAATATTAAAAGAATATAAAAACGCGATTTTGGTCCAAAAATACTGATCTGCGATTTTGATCAGAATTTTTGGTCCAAAAACGTGTTTTTATATTTTTTTTAATATTTTTTAGATAACACACTTAACATTTTCCAACTTTTAAGACAAATTTGGATAAAAAAAAATAATTTTTATGTTTGAAAATCAGCATCTGTGGAACAAAATCGCGGTTTTGGAATTTGGTCAAAAAAATTTGGACATGAATTTTGGTCGAAATTCGTCATTTTTTTTAACTTTGACCGCTGGTTGCTGACTGAAGACGACCTTGCAAAATTTGTTCACAAATTTTTCCATAATTAACTCTAACGTGGCCATCGTTTGGCAGGTATTACGACATGCAATTCGAAAATTTAAATTTGACGGAACACTCTAGTGTACATATTCCACATCTGCAACTTAGGAAAACATCCATTTAAATTACTTTTTTTCTTTCCGTCCTCCTTTACCTATCCTTTAACATTTTCAGCCTTTAAGCTAAAGTTGTTTTTTTATTTTCTAGCAGTGGATTTATTTTCTAAGTTTTTTTCTTTTTCTTCTATATTTTTTTTTAGATTCTTATTTTTACACTTTTCTACACAACTAATGGCATTAAGTACACTTTCGAGTACTTGTAATTAATTACAAAATTTAATTGAAATCTACACGCAACTTTTCAAAGAAAATAAAGTAGAAAATTTCTTATTAAAAACAGAAAGAAATATATATATTTAACTGTAAGTGTAAATGTAATGTCGAGGGCTAATATTCAAAACTTGCTATCTGCAATATTTTCGAAAGAAAGTTTTCGATAGAAATGTGTTCACTGAGTTAGTTGTCATATATCAAATTAATTTTTAACAGAAATATTTTTTTCAAAAAGAATTGTTTTTAATTATATTGTAGAAAACAAATTAACTACACAGAAAAAAAAAAATTCCAATGAACGATTTTCACAGTATTTATGAACAAATTCATACAATTTATTAACTTTTTCATAATATTTTTCATAGTATTTATGAAAAATGTTAAATAGTTCTTAAATTTTACGTATTATGATTTATTTATAAATACTATGATAAAGTTTATAAATATTATGAAAAAGTTAATAAATTGTATGAATTTGTTCATAAATACTATGAAAGTCGTTCATTGGAATTTTTTTTGTGTGTATAACATTTAGAATTACCTAAAAATAACAGTTCTATTTGATCACACAAAAACTTTTTTTTTTTCATGAACGATTTTCATAGTATTTATGAACAAATTCATACAATTTATCAACTTTTTCATAATACTTATAAACTTTTTCACAGTATTTATGAAAAATGTTAAAAATTCTTAAATTTCACATATTATGATTTATTCATAAATAGTATGAAAAATTGTATGAATTTGTTCATAAATACTATAAAAATCGTTCATGGAAAAAAAAAAATTTTGTGTGATCTCCTTAAAATTTTTCATTATGCAGGTAGCAAGTTTTGAATATTCGCACTCGATATAATAGAATAGAAAAAAATCTAAAGAATTGAAAAACTCATTTCTTAAAGACAAATTTATTGCCGGGTTAAATAAATCTTAAAGGCGTTAACCACAAAATTTCACAATAAAAGAAAAGTACACTTTTCTAGCCATTTATTAAACCTTTTTCTTGTAAAAGTTTTTTTTATACCCTCCACTCTAGTGATAGAGGGTATATATAAGTTTGTCATTCCGTTTGTAACACCTCGAAATATTGGTCTAGGACCCCATAAAGTATATATATTTATGATCCTCGATCGATTTTAAGACGATCTAGCGATGTCCGTCCGTCCGTCCGTCCGTCCGTCCGTCTGTCTGTCTGTATGTCCGTAGAAAACACGCTAACTTTTGAAAGACTTTACAGAGGCTACTGAAGTTTGGCATATATGTTTGTCATTTACCTGGTCAGGTAGGTATTGCAATCCAGCCAAATCGGTCCAGCGGTTCAAAAGTTATGAGCAAAAGAGTAAATTTCGGCAAGGGTGTTTCGCGAATTTACGAGATAAAAAACACGATAACTTTCGAAAGACAATAATGAGACTACTGAAGCTTGGCATGTATCTTTGCCGTTCCCCGGGTCTGTTTGGTATTAAATTTCTGCTCAATCGGTCCAGTGGTTCAAAAGTTATAAGCAAAACCCTGAATTTCAGATTATTTTCATCTAAAATGCCACGTGTTTTAACAAGTTTTGAAGGCATTGGTGGTAACTAAACAATGCTTTTCAAAATTTTTTAATTTTAAAGCAATGCTTTTTAAACTTGTTTAGTTTTAAAAGCATTGATAACTTAAAAATAACACTCGAAAAAAATTTTACACTCAAAAAAAATTTTACACTCAAAAAAATTTTACACTCAAAAAAAAATTTAGTTTTTTTTACAAAAATTACAATATTTTGTGTACATACGTACGTGCATTTACTCAGAAATATTTGTACAGTAAAAAAAAACATTACACTCGAAAAAAATTTTACACCCAAAAAAAAAAAATTAGTATTTTTTTTTTTTTTTTTTTTTTTAAATGACAAAAAAAGAGTTTTTTACTCAAAATAAAATATTTCTAATCAAAAATGCATTGTGGAGGGTATTCATAGATTCGGCAAAGTCGAATTTAACTTTTCTACTTGTTTTTCTTGTTTTCTTTTTTTAAGAAACAAATTTACATGACAAAGACAAGGGTTCTTTTGGGGTTGAAATGCAAATTAAAGATTCAGTAAAAATTTAATATTGTTAAAGTTTAAATTAAAAATTAACAATCTTAACAAATTTTGCAGAATAGGAAGAAATATTTAGTAGTAAAGGGGTAAAATTTTTTCGAAAATTATCATAAAAAAGAAGAAGAAAATAACAATTGTTTTAATTAATTTTTTTTATATATATTTTCAGGATGTATTTTCTACATACACGTTTTTCTCATTCCTTTCATTTCTATTGTATCCTTGACTTTGCTTACAAAAGAAAAACTGTTTTTGTTTTCCATCCCCCAATAAAATTCGAAATCCTTTATTTATATGTCGTTGTTATAGTGACGTCAAATATGACTTAATTGTGATTGATTTCTTATTGTTTCAATATTCTACAACTACAGCAATTTTTATTGAAACTAAATTTTTTTATAGGTTTGTCCTGTCAATATCATTTCAATACCACTACTCTCTATAGAAACAAAACAAGTAAAAATGTTATATTATGCTTTGCCGAATTTAAGAACTCTCTACACTACACTACACTCAAAATATTTTGTAGGTAAAAACAAATGAAAAACACACTTAAAACCAGTGAATAAACAATTAAAAACCATCCAAGTAATTATTCATTTGTTTTAACAAACATCAACATTTATTTTTTACTGTTGACAAAATTTTCTAAAATAAATAACATTAAACATTAAAAAATTAAGTTTTTTCACTCTTTTTTACCAACAAATTCGAAAAAAATAACCAACGAAAACATTAAAAATTAATGACAGTTCTGTTATTTTTACCAACAAATTTCAAAAAAATAACCTACGAAAACAATAAAAATTAATGATTTCGTAGGTAATTTTTTACAATTTTTTATTGAAATATTTTTTTAAAAATTTTTAATAAAATTTTTGGGGAATCGATCCCGCAATCAACTACATTCTGGCCAGACACTCTACCCATCGTGCCAAAGTCACTTGATACAAACATGTTTTTATATTTCTATAAATAATTTTTTGATTTTTTTTTCTTCAAAAAAATAACTGACTTGTGTAGGTAAAAACTAATGATATTTCATTAAAAATATCAACAATTTAAAAAAAAAATACTTACACAAATCATTAAAAATCAAAAGAATAATCAGTAGTTTTTACTTACAGAACAAAAATAAATGACTTTAAAAATTAAATGTTAATGAAAGTCTTTATTTTTTAGTGCGTTATTTTTGAAACAAAGGACTGAAGTAGTCATTAATAAAAACTGATCATCAAACAAATGTTTTTTCTTTTAAAAACGACTAAACGGAAAACTTTTAAAATAAACTACAAACAGTTAATGACATAATTTTTTGAGTGTATGTCCAAAAAAAAAGAGAATGAAATAAAACAATTACGAGTTTTAAATTCGGCTGTGACGAATCTTTGATACCCTCCAACATGTAAAAAAAAAGGTAAAAGGGGCGTTTTTGCTGCGGGATTTGCAGAGGTCAATGGGGCTCACTTTTGATATGCTAAATGCAAATATCAACAAATTTCGAAAGTCCATCAAGCGATTCAACGGAAATTAAAAAAAAATAGTTTTTTCATTGCCTTTTCATAGAACTCGAGGCAAAATTTTCAAACTAAATTTTCAAACCAAATCAGATCAGCCCGCACAGCCTTTCGATCAAAGTTTTGAAATTTCCAAAAATTTACAATTTTGATTGAAGGATGCCAGGGGTTAAAATTATCATATTTAACTCATATAAAGTTTAAATGAAAGTTAGTCTCAAGCTCTATGAAAAGGTCAAGCGAAAAAAACTATATTTTTTTAAAAAGTTTCTTAAACGAAGGGAAAACCCGAATATTTATTACTTTTTTTTTTTGATATTTGTGTTTAATGCATCTTAATTACCCAGCAAGCAAGTAGACTCAATTTAGACTCCAAAATGGGCTCCAAAAATATAACCAAAATTTCAAATTTTTGTATGAAAGTGGTTCATCCAAAAGAGCCCTCTTTTTAGACTCCAAATTAAATCAGTAAAATGAGTGTATTTGGTAAAATTTCCCTTATGAATTTGAATCATTTTTGAGTCCATTTGGAGTGTAAAAAAAATTCCTGTTTGAAGCCGTTTTGGTGCCCATTTTTTTTTTTATTGTATCGCTAATTCTTTAATTTTATTAAATAAAAAAAAAATAATTTTATTAAATATTTGTACATACATATATTTTATTTAACGTTTAAAATTACAAAAAGCAAAAATTTAAAATATAAAACTGACCACAATGAACAATTCATCATCTTCAAGGAACACTTTATTCAGGATCTTCCAAATTAATCACTCTTTTTGGCAGGTTCTATCTTTGATGTGTATCCCAGCAAAATTTTCGGTAGCAAAGAACCGATTGTGGAACAACTTATACTTCCCTAGAACCTGTTCTAATTCTTGTGCAACACCGATTCTTTTTACAAAGGGATTGTCCCAAAAGTAACAGGTGTTTTGAGCAAAATTGGAACATATTTTTGTTCCTCGGAATCGGTTCTAGAAGAAAGATTTGGAACAGAAATGAGAATTAAAGAAATATTTTGAATTGCATTCATTTATTTAACAAAGATAAAGACAATCATATATAACATGGAATATTTACATTTTTTAACACACATTTATCCTTTTTCGCCTCCAAAGTTGCATTTTGGGCCTTACAATAATGACATACCAGAACATGGATTTTCTGCAAACAAAAACGAAAAACATAATATTATTAGTGTTTGACCCGACCCAGACAATGAAAATTTAATTTACTCACCATTGTTTCAACAATTTTCACGATTATATCCTGCTATTTTAAGAGAATTTCTTGTTTTATTCTTGGTTAACAAAAATAAATTGATACACTCAAAATAATTACTCTGTTAAATTCTCTGTAAAATGACTGTAATCTCAATTCGACAGATATTTGACAAAGTTATCTGTCGAAATACAGATTTTAAGAAAATACTTTGTATTTCCTTGAAAAACAAAATTTTATCTGTTATTTTACATTTAACTTTGTAAAATCTATATGATGACGTGTAAAATTGGAGTTACTTGTTAAGAACTCGTAATATTCACAAAAATCAAAAAGTAAATTTACAATTTGAAAGCATTAAAGCGGGCAAATTTAACAAAATTTAAATTTTAATTAGTTTATTTTTTTTTATTTTAATTAATGTCAAAATAAAATTTTGAACTCATAAAATGCATTTACCTAAAACTTTGTAAATTTACAGAGTTTTTTTGGTAAAATTCTTTTCGGTTTTATCAATATTTTACAGATAATTCTATAAATTTACAGTTTTTTTATCGAAATCATTTTACAGAGTTTTCTTCGTAAAATAACAAAAAATCTTGCTGGTTGGAAATCTATGGTATTTTCTGCTGGCTCAGCAGAGTATCTCTGTAATTTAACAGAGTGATTATTTTGAGTGTATTTATTTTTTAATTTTTTTGACACTTAATTTTTTTTTAATTCCTGAGAACCAAAATGTTATGAAACTTTGATTGCAGAGAACAAGATTTACAATAATTTTCACTTAACTTGTTCTGGATAATTGAAGTGTAATAGTGTATGGTTACCGAAGAACCTGTTCTAGAACAAGTGTTGTCAGAATCGGTTCTGAAAAATTTTCCGGGGATGTATATAATCCAAAAACCACAATAAATACCGCGGTTTTTAGTTCTATCGGCATTGTTTTAATGTGTTTGTGTATTAAAAGAAAATTTTTGACAAATAATAATTTTGAAATATTTAAATTTTTTGTTCACTCCAAAAGGACTATTTTTTTGGAGCATTTTTGAAATGTTCAAAAAAATACTTAAATTTCCCAAATTTTTGGATTCATTTTGGAGCCAACATAAAAATATTACAATTTCCCTTTTATTTTTAAGTCTTTTTGGACTCATTTCTGATTGTTCTTTTTCACTCCAAAAAAAAGAGTGTTTTATGAGAAAAAAAATGTAAAACTCAAAAAAAAATTTCATTTTTGAATCATTTTTTATTCCAAAATGTGTGGGCTCCAAAAACAATACTTTTTTGAAGTCATTAAGGAGTCATAAGTTTGGAGGCCTCAACATTTTGTTATCTGGGTAAGTAACACGATGTATCGCAAAAAATATATATGGGGCATTCCATGTCAAATCGGATACTTTGAAAATTTTTTTTTTATATTTTCCCAATTTGCTAACAGTTTTTAGTACCCTTCAAAAACTCCTTCGTGGTAAATTTTCAGATTTTTTTGATGACCCGTTCAAAAGATATCGAATTTTTAAAAATTGGTAGTTTGTTCCTTTACTCAAACTTCTTTTACTCATAACTTCTTCAATAATTGTCCAAACTTCAAATTTTTTTTTTTTTTTTTAATTTTTGTTTTTTTTCGTACTTTAAAAAAAAAAAATCCCAAAAAATTCTTTAAAGCGTTCTAGTATGTGATTTTTAAGTTTAAAAATTTTAATCTCATTTTTGAAAATGTTTTTACTCTTCGATTTTTTTTTAATTTTTTTGTGTAAAACTTCTATCGATTCTACAAATTTTTTGCCTACCCGTGTAAAAAAATAATTATATCAAAACATATCTCCTTTGATAAAAACATATATGGATCATATCTAAATGGATATAATCAGATCTACTCCATATATATTCATATCTGCTTCAGATATGTTTTGATCCGTAAATTGAGTCTATCTGACAATTTTACATATATGAACATATCTGAAAATGTCTGATCATATATGCCATATATGCCAGATAGACTCAATTTACGGATCAAAATATATCTGAAGCAGATATGAATATATATGGAGTAGATCTGATTATATCCATTTAGATATGATCCATATATGTTTTTATCAAAGGAGATATGATTTGATATAATTATTTTTTTACACGGGTAGCAGGATCGTGGGATAACGATTATTACTATTTTTTAAAATTTTTTTGAAAAAATTTTATTGTAATTTTCCAATCTTAAAATCACTTCTAATGCTCCAATGGTGCGTCATAGAGGGGTCCGACCAACCCCCATTAATTTTTACGTCTTAACAAACTAATACCCTCTCTCCAATTTCTAAGGGGGCTCCCACACTAAACGAAATTTTTTTAAATTTGTTCCAACCGCTCTAACTGCCCTAATAGTGCCCATAGAGCAACAAAATGTATGACCGCCCTACAATATTTTTTTAGTCCAAACATTTTCTCTGAACACACCTACCCTCTATCTCTAATTGTTAAGGCGGTCCCCATATTTTATTTATTTTTTTTATTTTTTGTAATTTTGTTTTATTAGTCAGCTTCTACCGGTCCAATGGTGCGTCCGAGAGGGGTCATTAGTGAGACCGAGCCCCATTTATTTTTACCCTACAACATTTTTTTAAAACATACCTACGCCCTATCTTCACTCCCTAAGTAGGTTCCCATACAAATAACAGTTGGAGCAAATTTTATAAAAATTTAATTTTAAATGGAAGCCTACTTAGGGAGTGGAGATAGGGCGTAGGTGTGTTTTAAAAAAATGTTGTGGGGTAAAAATAAATGAGGGTCGGTCTCACTAATAACCCCTCTCGGACGCACCATTGGACCGGTAGAAACTGATTAAATAAAACAAATTTACAAAAAATAAAAAAAAATTGTATGGGTACCGCCTTATCAATTAGAGATAGAGGGTAGGTGTGTTCAGAGAAAATGTTTGGACTAAAAAAATACTGTGGATCGGTCATACATTTAGTTGTCCTAAGGGCACTATTAGGGCAGTTAGAGCGGTTGGAGCAAATTTTAAAAATGTCGTTTTTGTGGGAGCCCCTTAGAAATTGGAGATAGGGTATTAGTTTCTTCCAAAGAAATGTTAAGACGTAAAAATTAATGGGGGTCGGTCTTATAAATGATCCCTCTATGACGCAACATTGGAGCAGTAGAAACGATTTTAAGATTGGAAAATTACAATAAAATTTTTTCAAAAAATTTTTAAAAATAGTAATAATCGTTATCCCACGATCCTCCTGGGCAAAAAATTTGTAGAATCGATAGAAGTTTTACATAAAAAAATTTAAAAAAAAATCGAAGAGTACAAACATTTTCAAAAATGAAATTTAAATTTAAAAATTTTAAAATCGCGTACTAGAGCGCTTTTAAGAATTGTTTGCGAATTTTTTTTTAAAAGTACGTAAAAAAATAAAAAATTTTAATAAAAAATTTGAAATTTGGACCATTATTGAAGAAGATATGAGTAAAAGTAAAAATTCGATATCTTTTGAACGGGTCATCAAAAAAATCTGAAAATTCACCACGAAGGAGTTTTTGAAGGGTACTAAAAACTGTAAACAAATTGGGAAAATCTAAAAAAAAAAAATTCAAACTGTCCGATTTGACTTGGTATGCCCCATATTTTTTTAGTTTTTTCATAAAAATTATTATAAAGTCTCAAACTTATATCACCTATCACCGTGGGTTAATTTAATCCAATTGGCCTTAAATTTGTTTTAGGTCTAGGAGAATAAAAAAAAATTGACTGGCCACTTGAAAAAATAAAAAGTTGAGAGAAAAAGACGCTTAAATGGGATTGTTACAAACGAAATGACAAACTTAGACTACCACTAACTGCAGGGCATCAAAACAGTTAAAATAAAAGAATACGATTAATATTGATTTTCATTGTTTTTGTGTTCATTTTTATTTTTCAAAGCTATTGAAAAAAAAAAATACTATTAAAATAAATGGAAATCTTGTTTCAATCACCAGTGCACTTGTTGTATTGTTACCAAACACTCTTACTTTATGATGTCACAGAAATACTAAAAATTGTGTAGACTTTTACTATCAACCATCCTTTGTTATATTGTTACATTGTAGATATTTTTATTTTATTGTCAATAAATGACAATACATTTTGGTGAGGTAACCAAACGTATGGTTAAAAACACTGAACAAATTTTAAACATTTTTTAAACGAGAAATGTGTCAGAGTTTAAGAATTTTTCAATAAAAAAAATTCTGAGAATTTTTCTTTACGAAAAATGTCTTAGAGTCTAAGAATTTTTCTATAACAAATATATTTCAGAATCTGACAATTTTTTATTAAGAAAAAGGTCTCAGAATCTTAGAATTTTTCTATACGCAAAATGTCTCAGAATGTGAGATTTTTTCTAGACGAAAAATGTTTCAGAATCTGTACATTTTTCTTTATGAAAAAGGTCTCAGAATCTGAGAATTTTTCTATACGAATAACGTCTTTGAATCTGCGAATTTTTCTTAACGAAAAATGTCTCAGAATTTGGAATTTTTCTTTACGAAAAAGGTCTCAGAATCTTAGAATTTTTCTTTCCAAAAATGTTTCAGAATCTGAAAATTTTTATGTTCGAAAAATATTTCGTATTCAGAAAATTTTAATATACGCAAAACGTCTCAGAATCTGGGAATTTTTCTATACCATAAATGTCTCAGAATCTGAGAATTTTTCTATACGAAAAATATTTCAGAATCGGAAAAATTTTCTATACCGAAATAGCATCAGAATCTGAGAATTAAGAAAAATGTTTCAGAAGAGAAAAATTCTCAGATTCTGATAAATTCTGAAAAATTGTCAGATTCTGAGACATTTTTCGAATAGAAAAATTCTCAGATTTTGAGATATTTTTCGTATAGAAAAAATCTCAGATTCTGAGACAGTTTTCACATAGAAAGTTCTCAGATTCTGAAACATTTTTCGTATAGAAATATACTCAAATACTGAGACACTTCTGTTATAGAAAAATTCTCATACCCTGAGACATTTTTCGTATAAAATAATTATGAGACTTTAAACATTTTTCTACACGAAAAATGTATAAGAATTTCAGAATTTTTCCATACGAATCTAAAAAAATTTTCAATACGAAAAATGTCTCAGAATTTAAGACTTTTTCCATTCGAAAAATGTCTCAGAATTTGAGAATTTTTTCATACGAAAAATGTCTCAGAATCTGACAGTTTTTCTAAAAGAAAAATATATCAGAGTCCGAGAATTTTTCTTTACGAAAGATGTCTTCGAATCTGCGAATTTTTTTATCGAAAAATGTCTCAGAAATGTCTGAGAATATTTTTATACGAAATATATACAAAAAAAAATCTTTGAGTCTGATTATTATTCTTTACGAAAAATGTCTCAAAAGCTGAGACTTTTTTTATGCGGAAAATGTCTCTGAATCTGAGAATTTTTCTATACAAAAAATGTCTCTGAATCTGAGAATTTTTCTATACGAAAAATTTGCTACAATCCGAGAATTTTTCTTTACGAGAAATGTCTCAGAATCGGAGAACTTGTTTCAGAGTATGAGAACTTACGAAAATGTCTCAGAAGTTTTTTATACGAAAAAGTCCTAGAGTATGAGAATTTTTCTATACACTCAAAATAATTCTACAGTAAAAGGTTTAGTAAGTGATTTTGTACCAAAATCTACTAATAATTTAATTTAATTTTTACTGGTTTTCAATAATTTTAGTTAAAAATTTAGTATTGTTTACCAATTTCTGCACTAGGTCCTTTTGGACTAAAATTTAGTTAAATTTTTAGTATTGAATACCCAATTTTTTTTTTGGGTGTACTAAAAATGTTTCGGAATCTGAGAATTTTTCCATAAAAAAATGTCTAACAAGGGAAGTATCTCAACCCTTATGAACCGATTTGCATGAAACGTTAAATATATATTAAAGAGACAATTCTACGGTTGGGGTGTCTCGGCTTATGGGCCATAGCGGGGATTAAAGCGCTCAAAACATGGGTCAAAAAATGGCAAAAAAAACCGTTTTTTTGATTTTTCAGCCATTTCTTTCTAAGAAACTATATGATGTTTTCATATGAGAAGAAAGGTTTTTTTAATGTCTATCCAATGGTAGCATAACCTTGTAAAAATTCGGCTTCTTTAAATATTTTTTTCAGGAAAATGTGTAAATTTTGGGGGGTACTTATGTGAAGACCTACAATATCCATATGAATAAAAAATAATCTTTATTAAATTTAAGTTGACCCGTATTTTTGCCCTAGACGATATTCCTGTTAGTTCGAAAGTTATCAAAATTTTCCTGAAGGTCCACATGGTTTCATAAGGGGACAACACCGATATGGCCGATAAGCCGAGACACCCCAACCTTAAAATCGTCTCTTTAATATATATTTTAAGCTTCAGGCAAATCGGTTCATACGGGTTGAGATACTTCCCTTGTTAGAATTTGGAATTTTTCTTTACGAAAAAGGTCTCAGAATCAAAGAATTTTTCTTTATCAAAAATGTTTCTGAATCTGAAAATGTTTATGTACGAAAAATATCTCGTATTCAGAAAACTTTAATATACGAAAAATGTCTCAGAATCTGGGAATTTTTCTATTTCATAAATGTCTCAAAATCTGAGAATTTTTTTATACGAAAAATATTTCAGAATCGGAAAAGTTTTCTATACCGAAATAGCATCAGAATCTGAGAATTTGTATGAAAAAAACGTGTCAAAATGTGAGAATTTTTCTATACGAAAAATATCTTAGGAGCAAAAATTCTCAGACTCTGAGATATTTTTGTATAAAAAATTTTCAGATTCTGATACATTTTTTGTATAGAAAAATTCTTAGATTCTGAGACATTTTTCGTATAGAAAAATTCTCAGATTCTGAGACATTTTTCGCATAGAAAAATTCTCAAATTCTAAAATATTTTTTTATTGAAAAATTGTAAGACTCTGAGACATTTTTCGTATAGAAAAATTCTCAGATTTTGAGATATTTTTCGTATAGAAATAATCTCAGATTTTGAGACATTTTTCGTATAGAAAAATTCTCAGATTCTGAGAAATTTTCCTAATAGAAGAATTGTAAGATTCTGAAAAATTTTTCTAATAGAAAAATTATAAGATTCTAAGACATTTTTCGTATAGAAAAGTTTTCCGACTCTGAGACATTTTCATGTAAAAATGTCTAAGAATTTTCCATACTAATTTTTCCATACGAATCTAAAAAAGTTTTCTATACGAAGAATGTCTCAGAAAAATTTTTCAGAATCTGAGAATTTTTCTATACGAAAAATATCTCTGAATCTGATAATTTTTCTTTACGAAAAATGTCTCAGAATCTGAGAATTTTTCTATACGGAAAATTTCTCTGAATCTAAGAATTTTTCTTTACGAAAAATGACTCAGAATCTGAGAATTTTTCTATACCAAAAATTTCCTTCAATCTGAGAATTCAATTCTTTACGAGAAATGAATCTGAGAACTTGCTTCAGAGTCTGAGAATTTACAAAAATTTCTCAGAATTTTTTTATACGCAAAATGTCTTAGAGTATGAGAATTTTTCTATACTAAAAATGTCTCGGAATCTGAAAAATTTTCCATACCTAAAATGTCTCAGAATCTGAGAATTTTTTACACGAATATTTCTCAGAATCTAAAAGTTTTTGTCTACGAAAAATGTTTCAGAATCTGAGAATTTTCTATAAAAAATATATCTCAAGATCTGAGAATTTTTCTATAGGAAAAATTTCGCAGAATCTAGGAGTTTTTTTACCAGAAATGTATTAAAATCTAAATTTTTTTATATTTTTGACTTAAAATTGACTCAATAATCTGAGATCGTTTCTAAACATAAATGTGCCAGAATCTGAGAATTTTTTAGTACAAAAATATCTCTGATTCGGAGAATATTTCTATACCCAGCAAAAACTTGCATTACCAAGTAATGAAATGTGTAATGGGAAATTCAAAGGTTATAACTACTTGTGATTCGAATTACCTTTCCCATTACATTAACAAGCAAATGTGCCAAATGTAATGATTACACTGTGCAACAAATTTTGGGTCATCGCATTGAGCCTCAATGCCTTCAACGCCACATAAAAGTAGACCATCAAGTGGACAAAATCACCAAAGGGTTTTGCAAAGTCAGTTCGGATTTCTTTTTTATAGCCCACTGAAGTTTTCATTTTTTTATCAAAGGCGTTTGGAAAACGTCAAAAATACTATAATAACAACACATCTGAGCTTCAAAATATGATTTGATGTCTTCAGTGAAATTTTATGGCGATTCTTTTCTTAGAACATTTTAACCCTCTAACTGCCATTTTAAGGGGTCATTTTAGTCCTTTTTTAAAAACTAAACACAGAAGTCTAATAAAACGTCCATTTAGAGGGTTAAAATGTTCTACAAATATTTTCCTCACAAGATTTCACTAGGGGTTGTCAAATGGTAAAAGTTTGTGCAACATGCGCAAAGTGCTTAAAAAGGGTCAAGTATAAATAATCAATGTTTGTTTTATTTTTGTTTACCAAAGCAGTGTTAAAAAATATCGACAAAAAACAGTGCAAATATACTTTTGAGCTAAAAATGATGTTCTGATGTGTTTTATAAAATTTTATGATGATTCTTTTCTTTGACCAAATTAACCCTCTAGCTCCCGTTTTAAAGGGTAATTTTTGTCCTTTTTTAAAAGAAATACAAAAAAGTCTATAAAAAAAGGCAGTTAGAGGGTTAAAATGTTTTACAAATATTTTCTGCATCAAATTTTACTAGGGCACGTCTAAGACAGAAAGTTCGCCCAGCATATAGAAAATGCTTAAAAATTTTAAAGTATTAAAATTTTTTTTTGGGCCGAAATAAAAAACAAATAAAAAAGATAAATTCGACTTTGTCGAATGTATTGATACCCTCCACAATGTAAAAAAGTTTACTTGCTAAAAAACAAAACAAACATTAAAAAAAAAAAATCGACAAAAAAAAATTTTTGGTAAAAAAAAAATTTGACGAAAATATTTTTTTTTGTAAAAAAATATGTTTGTACTTGTTTAAGTACCATTCGGTGATCCATTCTGTTCACATGTGTTAAGCAGCAGCCGCATGAAAGCATTTTGTGTTTTTAGGTTATGTTAAATGTACCACAATTTTCGAGGTGTTCTTACATTTTTGTTTATAACTTTTGAACCGCTGAACCGATTTCGCTCAAATGCAATACCAAACTGCTTAGTTTGTTTTGGTATTGATATACCGTGATCACCATATCAGGTATCTTAGGAAAAAGTCGCGTGATGCCGTTCTAGCGGAAATTTGTTGGTGGAGCAAAAATATATTTGAGGCGAAGAAGAATTAGGTGGTGAAAACACCAAAGCTTTCTTTTGAGTCAAAAAAAGGGCCCGATTTGACAAAAAAGTCAAACAAGTTTTGGATTTAATAAAAAAAAATCAAACTTTTTTTTTTATTTTTTTATAATCAAACAAGTTTTGGATTTAATAAAAAAAAATCAACCTTTTTTTTTATTTTTTTATAATTTTTTTTTTCGCAAGATTGAAGCTATCTAAACTTTTTGGGAGATATTTTGCTAAAAACAATTGGTAAGAAGTTATATGGATGAGAATAAACACTTCTTGGCCAAAATGTCAAATTTCGACCCCTCTAACTCAGAGAGTCCTAGACAGATCACGTTGAAAAATTGTGTCTGCACTGCTATCCAATAGGATAGTAGATCTGGATCAAAAGTTGTGTCAGTTGACACGAAAACCCCTATATATATTATTGATCAGTGATCGATTTTAAGACATTCTAGCGATGCCTGTCCGACTGTGGAAATGGTTATCACGGCCAAAGTATTAAACAGATATATCTAAGACTTAGCATATTTACTTGTTCTTGCCCTAAGTAGTTTGCTATTGCATTTGAGCGAAATCGGTTCAGCGGTTCAAAAGTTATGAACGAAAATATAAAAATACCTCGAAAATTGTGGTACATTCAACATAACCTAAAAACACAAAATGCTTTAATTCGGCTGCTGGTTGACACATGCGAACAGAATTGATGACCGAATGGAATTTAGACAAGTACAAAAATATTTAAAAAAAAAAAATACATTTTCGTCGAATTTTATTTTTTATCAAAAATTTTTTTTTCGCGGTTTTTTTTTTTTTTTGCAAATAAACTTTTTACATCGAATTTAACTTTGTTACTTGTTTTTTTTTTATATATCGGCCCAAAAAAAATATAAAAAACAAATTTTAATACTTTAAAATTTTTAAGCAATTTCTATATGCTGGGCGAACTTTCCGTCTTAGACGTGCCCTAGTAAAATTTGATGCAGAAAATATTTGTAAAAAATTTTTAACCCTCTAACTGCCTTTTTTTATAGACTTTTTTGTATTTCTTTTAAAAAAGGACAAAAATTACCCTTTAAAACGGGAGCTAGGGGGTTAATTTGGTCAAAGAAAAGAATCATCATAAAATTTTATAAAACACATCAGAACATCATTTTTAGCTCAAAAGTATATTCGCACTGTTTTTTGTCGATATTTTTTAACACTGCTTTGGTAAAAAAAATTACAAACATTGATTATTTATACTTGACCCTTTTTAAGCACTTTGCACATGTCGCACAAACTTTAAACATTTGACAACCCCTAGTGAAATTTTATGAGGAAAATATTTGTAGAACATTTTAACCCTCTAAATGGACGTTTTATTCGACTTCTGTGTTTAGGTTTTGAAAAAGGACTAAAATGACCCCTTAAAATGGCAGTTAGAGGGTTAAAATGTTCTAAGAAAAAAACCGCCATAAAATTTCACTGAAGACATCAAATCATATTTGGAAGCTCAGATGTGTTCTTATTATAGTATTTTTGAAGTTTTCCAAACGCCTTTGATAAAAAAAATGAAAACTTCAGTGGGCTATAAAAAAGAAATCCGAACTGACTTTGCAAAACCCTTTGGTGATTTTGTTCACTTGATGGTCTACTTTCATGTGGCGTTGAAGCCATTGAGGCTCATTTTTCTTGTTGCACAGTGTTATCAAACCAGTATTAATAACTAATTACATATATACTTATAGGTAATGAAAAAATTATTTTTAAAAAAAATTTTAAAAAATAAAAAAATATTTAATTTTATTTAATTTTTATTCAAAATAATGTACACTGAGTCAAAAAGTGAAAATCTAGTTCGGAAATTTTTTTATTTTATTATAATGACTTATGTAAGTCATTATTAATAAGTCCTTATTTTATATTTCAAAATAATGCTAAATGTAATTTTCTGTCATTACTAAGTAATTCGAATGGTAATGATGTTTCATTACCAAGTTTTTGCTGGGTACTGAGAATTTTCTTTTAATTTGAGATTTTTGTATACAAAAATCTGAAAATAAATCTTTTCTATATAAAAAATGTCTCAGAATCTGAAAATTTCTCTATAAAAAAATTTCAGAATCTGAGTTCTTTTCTAAACGGAAAATTTTTCAGAATCTGAAAATTTTTCTTTACATAAAATTTCTCAGAATCTGAGAATTTTTCTACACAAAAAATGTTTTAGAATCAGAAAAACTTTCTATACGAGAAATGTTTTATAATTTGAGAACGTCTCAGAATTAGAGAATTTTTCTACGCAAAAAATTTAAATTGCGATATCTCAAGAAACTTTCAAATTAGAGCAATCCATGTTTTTTCTTCCTGTTTGTAATTATTTCCAAACAAACGTTTGCTGGGTTTCTTAAAATTCATACACGTTTTCAAATAAAAACAAATATTAAATTTAATATTTTTCCTAAGAACATCTAATAATGCAAATAAACGATTAAGGTCATGTTTATTATATAATTTTTTATGTGTTAAAAATACAAAAAAGAAAATATGGAATTACGTTCAAACAAAATTTCCACTAAAATCCACAATTAAAGTTGAAAATAAAATAAATGAATAATAAAATAAATATAATAAAAACTGCAACTTAAATGTAAATTAAATTTTTTCAGGCATGATAAAGTTTATTTTTATGCAAACTGTAAACTTCAAACTGCATACAGCACTTAATGAACTAAAATGAAATGAATAAAACAAATTAAATATTCATTTTCTAAATTTAATTGCATTTGTGAAAATTAATGTGTAAATAAGAAGAAACTTAAATAACACTGTGCAACATGATTGTGTACACAACTCGATCGAACCAAATTTAACCTCAAGTTGCGAACACTGTGAACGTCGTTCTCTATTGTGAATCTGAGGTGCTCCTCTACTAAATTTTGACGAAAATCAAACTTTTTTAAAGAACCGTTTTGGAAAAAATCGCGGTCAAACATGGAATTTTAAAACAAAAATTATTCCTCTGGAAAATTAAACAAAACTGCAATTTCACATTTTCGGTAAGAAATGGATTAATGGAAATCTTTTTTCCCCCTACTCCAATTAGGTAAAATAGATCAGAATATGGAACCAAAATTATTTTTTTTGTCTATTAAATTTAACAAAAAAATTGAAGTATACACTCGGTAAACCAAATTTGTTGCATTGTGTAAACAAATCATTTCATTTTTCTTCTTTTTTTGTACTAGAAAATATATAAAGTAATTTAATGAATATGAATATAATTTTGCAAAATTTCATTTAACTCTACAAACATTTGCTGTCTTTTGAAGCAAGAAAAAAATTAATCTCTATTCAATTTGTCTTATAAATATTGGCTGTAAACTTGTCTATGGGTGTAAATTAACAGTATTGCATAAGTAAAAGGATCTCACTGTGCTTTAACGATTTTCCTGGAAAACGGTAACGCTTTTTCTGTATTTTTATTATTGAATAAAAATTTTTGGTATACAACAAAATTTTTATTGATTGTGAGCATTTCACCTTAAATCTTACTCAAAGAATGTCAAAGTACCTTTTGCTAAAAGTTAATAGTTTTGGCAAAAAAAATATAAAATGCAGATCTATCACGTAATTGAATTTTTACAGAATTACTTTTTCAAAGAAGTCGTTATTGAAAGAAAATGTATTAAAATTTTTAGTCCACATTTTTCTTAAAAATTAGGACCAATTTGAACTAGAAAGTGGGAAAAAATTTCACATTTTTTAGTTAAAAAAACATTTCTGATGAGGACATTTTTCCTAAAAACTAGTTAATTTCATATTTTTATAGGTTTGTTTATAGAATAGCATGTGAATACACACAGAATTCTCATCACGTACATTTTTTATTTTAAATTTAAAAAAACGTTTGTTTCTTATTGTCAAGTAAAAAATTTCATTAGTTTTTAAAGTTAAATTACAACAAAGACTTTGTGTTAAACGTTTGTTCCCAGACTATGGGAAAACACCCCAAAGCCAAGGTCTTTGTTGTGATTAAAATATTTTTTTTCCCTGACAGATACATGTGTAGAAAAAAATGTAAACATTAAATTTATTACTTGTTATACAAGACCAAACTCTCTTTTTCATATACTACAAATAATAAACAAAATGTGAACTACAAGCAAGCAAGCAAGGAAAAAAATAAATAAATCAACTAAACAATTTCATTTTATGAAAAATTAACTAAACTTGTGGAAAAAACTTCCTCAAATTAAAGAAGATAAATATGATGAACTAACTGGCAGTAAATTACGTCCTAAAACTGAATTTTTTGAACTAAATTTTGTTTTAAGAAATTTGCCTTGAAAATAAAGATTTTTTTTCATTTATTTAGGGAAAATTTCTTTGGCGGTAAGAATTTTTTCCATGTATTAGGGAATTCCATTTAAGGAAAATTATGGCCTATTTAACAGTCCATGAACTAAAACTTTTTCCAAAAAGTTGGGAAAATTTCCCAAATTTTAGTTAAATTTAACTAAATTGTGGGAAAATTTATAAACTATTTTGAAGAAAATTTTTCCAAAGTTTAAGTTAATGGTTTTTTTTTAGTGTGAACCGTATTTTTGGAATCTCACGACTTCGCCAAACTAACTTTAACCTCAGGTTGTGAACACTGTAAATGTCTTTCTATATTATGAATCTGGGGGTGCCCCACTACTATATTTGGACGAAAATCAAAATCTTCGCCAGAGATGTTTTTGAAAAAATCGCAGTCAAACGTCAAAAAAAATTTAAGCTTATCTTGATAACTACACTCAAAAAAAAAAGTTTGTAAAATGACATAAAATCCCCGTGATTTTACGGGGCAGGTTTTGTAAAATATGTACTAGCAAGAATCCCCGTAATGTTACGGGGATAATTTGTAAATTGATTTAACAAAAAAATTACGGGGAGAAAGTGTAAATTTACAATTTTTTTTGTAAAATATTATTGTAGACTTACAAAAAAAGTTGTAAATTTACGAAATAAAGTAGAAAATCAAAAAATAAAATTGTAGATTTACAAATTGTTTGGTTTAACTACAGTTTTTTATGGCAAAAAACTTGTATATTTACAGTAAAAAGTGGTAAATTTACAATTTTTATTGTAAATATACCATTTTTTCTTTTTTTTTGCCGTAAAAACAGAAGTTTAACCAAATAATTTGTAAATTTACAATATTGTTTTTGTATTTTCTACTTCATTTTTGTAAAATTACAACTTTTTCTGTAAGTATACAATTTTGTTTTCTAAACTTTCATATTTGTTTTGTAAATTTACAAAAAATTTGGTATATTTACATATTGGTTTTGTAAATTTAAAGGTTTTTTCCATTGGTGCATCTTATTTTTCCTTCTTCGGCAGCTGGAGTAGCACTTTAACAACCTGAAATGATTTTTTTTCACTTGAACACTTTTAACAAACTTTTTGGAGTATAACACTGCACTTTTTTTTTTCGGAATTTCGTTTTTCTTAATTAGAACATATGAGAATTGCGAAGGAGGCTACACAAGAAATTTCATATATTTTCAAGAAAAACTAGTCAAAAAATTACCTTTTTTTCGAATTTTTAATTATTTTAGCAAGTATTTTTAAAAAATTATAAAAAAAACTTTGGATATTGTAGATTGGACGTTTAAGTACCTGATAAAATAAGAAAAAACTTAATTTTTCATAATTGACAGCTTTTGATTGACATTTTAGTGCCAGATTTAAAAAAAAAGTACCAAAAAAATATGGCAAAATTACCAAAAAATTGTAAAAATACAAACAAAACAAGTGAGAGTGTTAAATTCGGCTATGCCGAATCTATAATACCCTTCAACATGTAAAAACATATAAAAAATCCAGGGTCGTTTTTTTGTGGGGGGGGGGGGGCTTGGTGGGGGTGATGAGGGATACTTTCCCCATCACGATAAATGTTAACTAATTTATTTACTATGCTTTTGCCAATTTAGTAAAACCATTTTCTCATTATTTTAACGGTTTTTTTAAATCCACGCCCACAAAAGGGGGCGGGTAGAAAAAAACTAAATTTTTCGGCCGCCTGGGTCTAAGTTCAGGAGTTTAAACCCCTTCTAACATAAAAAGATTTCATTTGTTTAACAATAATGGCAAAAAAAGATGTAAAAATGGCGTTTTTTAAGTGGTTTTTTTAGTTTGTTAAGGGGGAACTTTTTTCCCCCTGGCCCGATTTTGTCCATTACCGAACTTAACCGGCCTATGAACATTATACATATTCTGACCAATTTTCAGGGGTCTAGCTCTTTTATTTTGGACTGAATCGTGTTTTATACAGACGGACGGACGGACGGACGGACATTCATAGAACGACTTAGAATCGATCATAGATCAATAATATATATACTTTATGGGGTCCCCGACCGATATTTTTATGCGTTACAAACGGAATGACAAAGTGAGTATACCCCCATACTGTGGTTGGAGGGTATAAAAACTAGAACAATAATAAAGTAAAAACATATAAAAATTGTGGTATTTTACTTAAAGCAAGTTACCAAAAAATTGTCTTGATATTAAATTTTTTTGATAAAACTTACAACTAATTGAAAAATGTTTGTATCCGGAACTTAAAAAATTTTCAAAATTTTTTTATGAAATTTTTTATTTATAAAAAATAATTTTTAACAAAATATGGACTTAGAAAATTTTTGCGTCTCCTATTGTTGCATAATTATTTTTCAATACAAATTTTTGTTTAATTACATTTTTTGTGTCAAAATACTGAAAACCTTGTAAACTAAAAAATTTTTAAAAAAAAATTGTTTGTAATAAAACATTTTTTGGTAAAAAGACTAAATACTATCAAACAAAATGTTGTTGTACAATTACAATTTTCTTGTGTAAAACAACTAAACACCTTGTATTTTTTTTTTAATTTGTAAAATAATTATTTTTTTTGTTAATTTACCTAAAAAAATTGTTAAATAAATTTACCAACATATTATAGTAAAATTACAAAGCGCACGGTAGTTTTTGTTTTATTAAAAATACAAGAATTTTTGTAAATAGACAAAAATATTAGTAAAATAGAATTACAAGACCTTTTGCTTGTAATTTTACAAACTTTTTTTTTTGAGTGTACACAGAAAAAAATTTAAAAAAAAATTAATTTAAAAATTCGTCGATTTAATTAAAAAATTAATTAAATCCGGACCAATCACTAAAAGGCGCATATATATTAAAAATATTTGCATGTCGTTAATTTAAAAAAAATGGATATTTAGTTAATTAAAAACTTAATACTATAAAATAAAAATGTTAAAAAATTTTTTTTTCAAACTTTACCAAATATATTTATGCCGTAAAGACATAGTCAGTGAGACAATTTTATAACGTTGGGTATAAACCTTTTATATACATATACATAAAACTATAAACAAAATGAGAATTAAAAAATCTATATGACAAATAAAAAACTTTCAGCAAACTGTTTATACTTAAATATTTGTTGCTGTTAGTAAAACAATGTAAGAAAAAAACACATACTCGCACATTTTTAATTAATATTAAATTAAAAAAACAATTAAATTTTTAATTTAAAAAAAAGTTAAAAATTTGAATCAACAATTAATTATATTAATTAAAAATTTAATTGATATTAAAATAAAAAACAATTAAAATAAAATATACAATATTATTTTCTATGTATGAGAGATATGAAAAAATGACTTATGACAAAAATTATTCCTCGGAAAAATGCCATAAAACTACAAATTCATATTTTGCAATTATAATGTTTTTGATGCCAAAAATAGCACTATTAAATTTCGAGCTAAAAACTTCGCGTTTTCTGTAAAAAAATAAAGAATTGTAAATACTGCGAGTTTTCCTTTTGAAAAAGTTTGAAATTCTAAGACATTTTGAATATAGTAAAATTCTCAGATTCTAAGACATTTTTCATTTAGAAAGAGTATCAGATGCTGAGAGATTTTTTAAAGATTCTGACACATTTTTCCAATAAAAAAGTCTGAAATTCTGAGACATTTTTCTGTAGAGAACGTGTCAGATTCTGAGACATTTTTCCTTCAGAAAAGTTTCAGATTCTATAAAATATTTCCCTACAGAAAAAGTCTCAGATTTCCTTCAAAAAAGTTCCAGATTCTGAGACATTTTTCCTATAGAAAAAGTCTAAGGTTCTGAGACATTTCAGATTCTGAAACATTTTTCCAATAGAAGAAGTAACAGATTCTGAAATATTTTTCCTATAGAAAAAGTCTCAGATTCTGAGACATTTTTCCTATAGAAAAAGCCTCAAATTCTGAGACATTTTTCCTACAGAAAAAGTATCAGGTTCTGAGACGAAAAAAAGTATCAGGTTTTGAGACATTTTTCCTATAGAAAAGGTCTCAGATTCTGAGACATTTTTCCTATAGAAAAATTTCGTATAGAAAAATTTCTATGACATTTTTCCTACAGAAAAAGTCTCAGATTCTGAGACATTTATCCTGTAGAAAAAGTTTCAGATTCTGAGACATTTTTCCTATAGAAATAGTCTCAGATTCTAAAACATTTTTCCTATAGAAAAAGTCTCAGATTCTCAGACATATTTCCTGTAGAAAAAGTAGCAGATTCTGAGAAATTTTTTCTATAGAAAAAGTCTCAGATTCTGAGACATTTTACGTATTTTTCCTATAGAAAAAGTCACAGGTTTTAAGACACCCAGGTAGAAAAATACAACCGTTAAAACGCTTTAAAAGCGCTTTGTATGGTAGTACGAATGCTCTCAGACCATACTGAAAACCATCATCAGAGCGCTTTCAGACTGTCCTAATGATAACACCGTTAGACGGTTTATTTGAAGCGTTTTTAAAGACATTTATAATAATGATTTTAGAACGCTTCGTTATAGCGCTTTTAAAGCATTGCAAAAACCAAAAATGTATCACTTTTAAAACGGTATGTAAAGCAATTTTAAAGTGCCTAAAAAAAAACTATTTACAATTGATAAAAAAAAACATTTTTTTACAATAAATATATATTTTTTTTTAAAACTTAAAATGGCGATATATCGATAACTAAGCCAGATAGAGCAAAATGGAGGGCATTTTTGGTTCTTTGAATCACCATACTTTCGCGGGTTCTCTTCACATATGTTTACCCCAATGGGTCCTAACTTTGAATCCAAAAAATTTGGGATTCCGGAAAATTTAAAAATGCTTATGTCTCGGTAAATATTGGTGACACAACAAAAAGTCCAAAAGCATTTTTGTAGCTCTTGGTTTCTAGAACTCGTCTGCCAATACTAGAAAACCCTCAGAGCAATAGTTTTTTAGTTATTCAGTTTCTAAAATTCTCAAGACCCTATTGGGCCCCTAAATTGCAGTACCTGGAAAAATAAGCAAGATAATGCTAAAGGTATGTGAATTTTTAAACTTTCGGGACTGCCAATTTTTTAGATTCTAAATTGTTACCTATTAGGGTCCACACATGTGAAGAGGACCGGCGAAACTATGGAGATTCTAAGAACCAAAAATGCCCTCCATTTTGATCTATCTAACTTAGTTTTCGAGATATAATGCCTGTTCGTTTACCTAACTACAATCATCTCATTTTTACTACTTTTAATAAAGCTGGAAATTTGTAATACAAAAAGTAAACAAAACTTTCCAGTTGTAATAAAAAAAGTAAGAAATTTGGGTAAACAAACAGACCTATAGCCATTTTAAGTTTTAACCAAAAAAAAAAATTTCACAACTGGTTGACGGAAATACGACTTTTAATATTGCTAATGCTTTGTTTTCATTAAGACATTTATTAATGCCAATGAAATTTTTCATAATTGGCATTACTAATGCTACTAATTCCTTAACGGGCATTGGCATTGATTGAAACAATGCTAATGCTTAAAATTTCATTGGCATTAGTTTCAATATAATGCCAATGAAATCGTCAATTAATTAGTCCATTTATTTAAATAGTCCCATGTATGCCTCATATAATGAGTCGGCCTTACATTTTAACCGCATCAGGTCACGCTGAATAACAAAATAAAAATTAGTAATTTTGATTCAAATGTAAATATAGAAAAATACATACCAGTGAATTGCAAAATTGCTGATCAGTTTTAACCTTGTTGTCAAATTCCTCAAACTTAACTAAATCTGTTATGGGGTCGTCTAGAGTTAATTCGCTTTTAATGTCGGCTTTTTGGTCGTCGTAAACCATATTTAAAAAGTAGTGTAAAAAAATGTAAAAAAAATTGTATTCCTAAACCAACATAAATTTGGCGAAAAAGTAATCTCAAAAAGGCTTTTTCAAAACGTTCATAAAGCGTTATGAAATAATGCTTTAAAAATGCTTAATTTTTGATAAGTCATGACTTTTTTTTTTTACCGTCATGAATTTATACTTGGAAGTGCTTTAAAAATGCTATTTTTTTATTACCGTCATGAGTTTCTACTTTGGAGTGCTTTAAAAACGCTTTTTTTTTATAACTGTCATGAATTTCTACTTGGGCATTGTTTTAATACAAAACAAGTAGAAAAGTTAAATTCGACTTGGCCTAATCTATGAATACCCTCCACAATGCGCTTTTTAAAGGATAATAAATTTTTTAACGTGAAAAAAAATTAACAATTTTGATAAGAAATATTTTATTTTGAAAAAAAAACTTTTTTTGTTATTTTTGTAAACAAAAGAAAAATTACAATTTTTTTTTTTGAGTGTAAAATTTTTTTTCGAGTGTAAATTTTTTTTGTGTAAAAATTTTTCTGAGTGACAAAAACACTCTGTAAAGTAATTTTTATGTTTTTAGAGCATTTTTTTTTTAAACTCGTTTGTTTCAACACGTGAATTTATGGTGAAACCAATCTGAAATTCACGGTTTTCTTAATAACTTTTGAGCCACTAAGCCGATTTGGCTGAAATTCAATACAAACCAGACCTGGGGAATGAAAAATATATATTTGCCAAGCTTCATCATCCTCAGAATTTTCTTTCGGAATTTAACGTATTTTTTATCTCGTAAATTATTAAAAACCCTTGCCGAAATTCACTCTTTTGCTCATTACTTTTGAACCACGGGACTGATTTCGCTGGATTGCAATACCAACCTGACCAGGTAAATGACCAACATATATATGCCAAACTTGAGGAGCCTCCGTAAAGTCTTTCAAAAGTAAGCGTTTTTTCTACGGACAGACAGACGGTCGGACGGACGGACGGACATCGCTAGATCGACTTAAAATCAATCGAGGATCATGAATATATATACTTTATGGAGTTCTAGACCAATATTTGATGTGTTACAAACGGAATGACAAACTTATATATATTCTCTATCACTAGAGTGGAGGGTATAAAAAGTCTTAAATTCTAAGACGCTTTTCTAATAGAAAAGGTTTCATATTCTGAAACGGTTTTCCTATGAAGAGGTCTCAGATTTTGAAACAGTTTCTGAAATATTGTTGTCCCCTCCCGTTTATACGCGCCTTCATTAAGTAAAATTTAAATAAATTTAAGAAAATTTATCAACTTAATTTCAAATTACTGGTTTTTCTTTCACTGTTTTCTCTGACGTCCGTTTTTGATAGACCCACTAATGTTATGTTTATTCATTTCATTGACATCACTGAAATTTATGTAAATATTATTAAAGCAATAATTTCATACATTCATTTATCTATGTATATGTGGATACTTCCCCAAAAACACAACAAATCAAAAAATATTTCTATTGATAGACTCAAGCCGGCCTTTATTGAGAATGGAATGCAAACCACCAATAGAGTACGATTTTCTGTTATATAACATCACTAAAAAGGGGGGTAATGTGGATACTTCCCCAAAAACACTAACGAAAGAAATACAATTTTAAAAAATAGAATAAGTTTTGTTTTTGTAAAAATTGTCAAAAAAGATTTTCTGAATTTTTAATTTAATTTTAATTTGCCTTGTTTGTTGAGAAAAACTAAACAATCTTTTAATAAATCTTTTAAAAAGAAATTTACGTAAAATTCATTATTTAACGACTCCATATATATAACTGCCATAACGAAGACACACAAAAGGACAGGAAAATTTTTTTTTTTTTTTGCTTTTGAAACAGAAAATTCATTTAATTTTATTATTTTTTTTTTTTTATTTTGAAGCAGCTCTTCAACAAACTTAAGTGTTTAAAATTAAATACACAAATGAAGGACACTTTATTATGTATGAGTAAAATAAAATAATTTATGTATGATATTTTATTTAATAAAATTTTGTTTTTAATTGAATTTTAAGTGAATTACTTATAAAATGGTTTCTTGGAATTAATTGTTAAAGAGAATTGTTAAACAAAATTATAATAAATTGGAATAGAAAATTCTTTGAAAGACTTAGATTGCCAGAAATTTAAAACGTGTGAAATTAAGTTTAACCATAACATATATATTATTAAATTAAAAGTCATGTTTTGCTATATAATTTTATGTTAAATATCGCTTTTAATAAATCACAGAAAATTTATTTGAAATAATATAAATTCCAAATTAAATGCGACCACGGAGACTTGCAGAAAAATGTTTGTTACAAAATGTAAACTTCAGTAAACACCCCACAATTAAATTAATTGATGGTTTGGAAAACTATTCTAAAGGGTTGCTTTTGAGGCATTTCATATTAGATTTCACCCTTCAGTTAAATATATGTGGCACTACAAAAATGTTGTCTAAACGAAAAGCGTCTCAGCATCTGAGAATCGTATAGAAATACGAAAAATGTACAGAATCTGAAGTTTTTTTTATTAATTTTTCTATGCGAAAAATTCTTCAGAATCTGAGTAAATGCATTATTTTGACTGAACATATTGAACACAGAAAAAAATATAAATGAATTTCAATTACGAAATTCGTTGATTCAATTACAACATTAATTGATTTCGAAACTATTACGAAAATGAGCATATTATAAATAACTAAGTTTTTTTTTATTTTCGTATTTTTTGTTTGTTATCAGAATTTCTAAAAAAAATATATAAGTGGACAATAGTGCTAGATTCCTTAAAAAACATGCTTAGTGGGTGTGATTATCTCTTATACTTTCTGAGATAAAGCCATTTTAAAAAGTGAAATTTTAAAATTTAACCAATCCGGCTCCAGTTTTTTTGCAACCAGCACGATCGAATTTAGTCTAAATTTATTAAATTTGAGGAAATTCTAGAAGTATGATTCATTATTCTTTTAGAATATTCTGAAATATTTTGTGTATAGAAAAATAAGACATTTTTTGTAAAAAAAAAAATTATCAGAATCTGAGACACTTATTGAATAGAAAATTTTTTTAGATTCTGAGACATCTTCTGTATAGAAAAAGTTTTCACTTCATTAGCCCATTTCCTAAAATGCTTTTAATATACATAAAAGAAAAACTCTGTCAAAAAATCGGTAAAATGACTTTCAATTTGAATTAGCAAACTTTCAGCAGATTTTTTTTGCTGAAATTAATATTTTAAGTAAATTCTCTACCATTCAGTTTTAGAAAATAACATTAATTTTACTGATTCTGTTTTCTAAATTTCAAAATATTTTTGTGTAGATTATTTTGTTATTTTACAGAAACAGTCTGTTGACTTTTTTATACCCTCTAACCACAGTATGGGGGTCATCCCGTTTGTATCGCATCGAAATATCGGTCGGGGACCCCATAACGTATATATATTATTGATCCATGATCAATTCTAAGACATTCTATGAATGTCCGTCTGTCTGTAGATAACACAATGCAGTACAAAATAAAACAGCTAGACTCCTGAAGTTTGGCACAAATATGTCTTAGGTTCATAGGCAGGTTAAGTTCGTGAATGGGTAAAATCGGTCCAGGGGAAAAAAATTCCCCCTTGAAGAACTGAAGCAACCTCTGAAAAAATTCCCTTTTTTACATGTTTTTTTGTATTTTTGGTTTAATAAATGAAACAATTGATATATTTATTGCGACGCGAAGTTTCTCTCAACGTCCCCTACTGACCTCATTAAAATCCTTAAATTAAAAATGATCAAAATTAAAAAAAACAAGTAAGAAAGCTATATTCGGCTGTGCCGAATCTTTAAATACCCTCCACCAATGCAATGATTTAAAAACAAAAAAGTTTGTTTTATTTATACCTCAAGAAATAAAAAAGTACCAAAAAGTGTACTTTCGGTACTTTTAATAAAAGGTACTTTTAATGAAAGGTACTTTTTATATAAGGTACTTTTTATGAGAGGTACTTTTTATAAAAAGTACTTTTTATAAAAGGTACTTTTTATAAAAAAAGGTACTTTTTATAAAAAAATGTACTTTTTATAAAAAAAGGTACTTTTTATAAAAAAAGGTACTTTTTATAAAAGGTACTTATTATAAAAGGTACTTTTATAAATGGTACTTTTTATAAAAAGTAATTTTATAAAAGGTACTTTTTATAAAAGGTACTTTTTATAAAAGGTACTTTTTATAAAAGGTACTTTTTATAAAAGGTACTTTTTATAAAAGGTACTTTTTATAAAAGGTACTTTTTATAAAAGGTACTTTTTATAAAAGGTACTTTTTATAAAAGGTACTTTTAATAAAATGTACTTTTTATAAAAGGTACTTTTTATAAAAGGTACTTTTTTTAAAAGCTACTTTTTTTAAAAGCTATTTTTTAAAAGCTACTTTTTATAAAAGGTACTTTTTATAAAAGGTACTTTTTTTAAAAGGTACTTTTTTTAAAAGGTACTTTTTATAAAAGGTACTTTTTATAAAAGGTACTTTTAATAAAAGGTACTTCTATAAAAGATACATTTTATTAAAGGTAATTTTTATAAAAGGTACTTTTTATAAAAGGTACTTTGTATCAAAGGCACTTTTTATAGAAGGTACTTTTTATAAAAGGTATTTTTCATAAAAGATTCTTTTTATAAAAAGTACTTTTTATAAAGGAACCTTTTATAAAAGGTACTTTTTGAAAACGGTACTGAATTTTCAGAAAGTACTTGTTCCAAAATATTTTATTTCACTAAAGGATCCTACATTCTAAATTTCAGGTTTGAATAACCATTATTTCAGTATATAAAAAAAAAGTACCAAAAGTACTATTTTACCCATTTTACCCCCGTACAATCAACATTGACAAAACCCGAGCCTTAGTGAATCTTTTTTCCGGAAGGTAAACCGACATTGCAAATTTCAATTTTCTAGTACCATTATTTAAGGAAATATAAAATGTAACAAAAGTACATATGTTTACCCTTTTTACCCTATTAGAAACATCATTGGCAAAAACCCAGCCTTAGGGGATCTATATTCCGGGAGGTGAACATACAGTCCCAATTTCAAGTCTATGTGACAATTTTTTAAGGAAATATAAAAGGTACCAAAAGTACAGATTTTTTCCCTTTTTACCCTCTTAGAATCAACATTGGCAATAATCCAGCCGTACTGGATCTACATATATTCTAGGATGTGAACATACTGTCCAAATTTCAAGTTTCTATGACCATTATTTCAGGAGATATTAAAAGCACCAAAAGTATTTTTTTTACCCTTTTGACCCCCTTAGAATCAACACTGGCAAAAATCCAGGCTTAATGGATCTATATTCCGGGAGGTGAACATACAGTCCAAATTTCAAGTCTCTATGATCATTATATCAGGAGATTTAAAAAGTACCAAAAGTACAGTTTTTTACCCATTTTACCCCCTTAGAATCAACATTGGCAAAAATCCAGCCTCAGTGGATCTTTATTCCGGGACGTCAACCTACAGTCCAAATTTCAAGTTTCTAACTTTAGCGGTTTGGGCTGGGCGATGATGAATGAGTATGTCAGTCAGTCACATTACTCTTTTATATATATAGATTTTCCGGATTTGGTCGATTTTTGCCATAAAGTTTATTTCTGTCTTTTATTATTTAACAAAATTTATTTTTTTTAAATAAAAATATTTTTTTTTTAAGAAATCTGAACAAAATTGAATTTTGGCGATATTTTACATCCGAGTTTGCGACAAAGCCAAAAAAAGTCTGGCAACCCCGTTAATATGACGAAGCAAAAAAAACGGACACACACACATGCTTTGTACATAAAAATAACAATTAATTTTTTTATTATTCCTTAACGAACTTTTTTTTAATTAAATTTAGATTTTGTTTTACATATTTTAAAGTTTTTTTGTAAACATTTTTTTCTTTTTCTCCGTTTTTTTTTTCATTTCCGTATTCTTTGTTATGTATGTATCTACACAAAATATGAATTAATTTAGGGTTATGATGAAAATCACTAAGAGTTTTTTCAGTAATTCACTCATAACTTTTAAAGTACTTAACCGATTTCAAAAAAAAATACACTAGTTTTTGCCTGGATAAATTCCGCAACTTTTGGTACCCCAAGCGTTAAAATCGGTTCCGGATTATTGCCAAAAACGTGATTTCAACAGACAGACAGACAGACGGACGGACAGACAGACAGACAGACAGACAGACGGACATCGTTAGATCGACTTAAAATCGATCAAGGATCATGAATATATATACTTTATGGGGTCCTAAACCAATATTTCAATGTGTTACATACGGAATGACAAACTTATATATACCCTCTATCACCAGAGTGGAGGGTATAAAAAAAAAAACAAGTAAGAAATTTATAGTCGGTCAAGACCGACCATATAATGCCCTACACCAGTGTTTTCCGGAAAATGGGTCCCAAGTCCAAACATGGACCGATTGGACCTATCATTTGTTAGATCTTTATTTAGTGTAGAAAACATACACAGAACAAATTTTAGTAGAATTGGTTTATTTTTTTTTATATGAGGGACTAAGTCCAAGAATGGTCGAAATGTATCTCGATTTGAATAGGTTATCAAAGTTCATGTTTAACACCTACAAATAAAAATTTAATCAAATATTTTGCATTTTCATGAATTCTGAGGAAATTATGTAAATATCGGGAAGGTGGTTTGTATAGGGACTACAAGAAGAACTCATCTGATTTCTTGAAAATTTGGAATAGTGATTTATGAGTACAAAATTTGGTTAAATTTCAAAACGATACCTATTATAATACGGTTATTAAAGTAATTTAAGCCAAATTCAACAGGGCGTTTGTTTGGGGGCTAGGTCTTAACATGGACCGCTTTTTTCCAATTTCAATAGGCTTCGTCCGTGGGCCAAAAAATGCTTAAGTTTCAAATTTCAAGTTAATTGATTGAAAATTGCGACATCGCTAAATCGACTCAAAAAGTAATTTTGAGTCGAACGGCATACTTGAAGGTAAGTCTAGGACCAACATTTCGGGTAGTTACAAACATCAGCACAAACTCATTATACCTGTACCACAGAGTGGTGTAGGGTCTAAAAACAAACATTAAAAAACAAGTAAGAAAGTTATAGTCGGTCAAGAACGACCATATGATACCCTACACCAGTGTTTTCGGAAAATGGGTCCCGAGTCCAAACATGGACCGCTTGGATCTGTCTTTTGTTTGATTTTAATTTAGTGTAGAAAACACACACAGATTAAATTTTAGTGGAATTGCTTTATTTTTTTTTTTTTGTCAATAGACCGATTTAGCTGAATATCGGTCGAAATTTGTATATGGGGGACTAAGTCCAAAAATGGTCCAATTATATTCCGATTTGATTAGGTTGCTTAAGTACACGTTTAACACCTAAATATAAAATTTTTATCAAATATTTGATTTTTTAAGAATTTTGAGGGAATTATGTGAGGGTGGTTTGTATGGGGACTACCAGTAGGACTGGCCCGATTTCTTTGAAATTTGGAATGATTCGTACATTCAAATTAGAGTCATTTAAGCCGAATTCAAAGAGGGCGTTTGTATGGGGGCTTAAAATTAATCGATTTTCTCCAATTTCAATAGGCTTCGTCATTGGGCCAAAAGCTGCTTAAGTTTCAAATTTCAAGTCAATTGATTGCAAATTGCGACCTGTATCGTGTTTAAACCGATAGATGGACAGACGCACGGACAGACGGGCATCGCTAAATCGACTCAAAAAGTCATTCTAAGTCGATCGGTATACTTGAAGGTAAGTTTAGGACCAATATTTCGGGTAGTTACAAACATCAGCACAAACCTGTACCACAGAGTGGTGTTGGGTATAACAAAAATTTGAAAATTTTATTCTTGGAAAACAGTGCATTTTATTTGGCTCAAAATGGGTGTATTTTAAGCACATTTTTCTGCTGACTGGACAGAAAATTTATTTGTGTGCCTATAGAAATGTTTTCCGGTTGCGAAAAATTTTGCGTTTAGAAAATTAAATTGTCAGATTCTGAGAAATTTTTAATTTTAGATTCTATGCTAACATAACCTCAATAATTAGTAAAAATATTCCCGCTTTCTTTTTGAAGTATGCTTTTTAAAAGTACTCTATTTATTTTTGTATGTTTTAGGTACTCAATTACTCAAATATACTTAAAGTGCTTATGATTGAAAAAGTGCATGCATTTTTATTAGGCTGGATCAAAGTATGTTTTAAGATACACTCTCAATTTAACTCAAATTAACGGTCGGTGTTAAATATTTATATATGAAATAGTTGGGTGAGAGACTGACTAAAATATTTGTTCATCATCGCACAGCTTAAACCACTGGGCTTTTGGAAATTCCAATTCTAAAGAAATTTTAAAAGTCTACTTTTGGTACTTTTTATTTTTACTTGAAATGTAGCGTATTCGGGCGAAAAAAAAAACATTCTAAATATAGTATTTTTTTAAAATTCTGAATCTAACGGGACACAAAGGGAACAATAGCTTAGTTGGTACTTTTTTCATTCTTCTAAAAGGAATGGTCAAAGAAACTTCAAATTTAATATATCACCTTTTCCACCAAACAGCACGGGAAAAAGGCTATTTTCTGACCAGGTGTCTTCAGATTTTTTTCATATTGTATACAAAGATACCCTATGAAGCCGTTTAGACATTCCCATTTACATTTTAATTAAATTTTAAATAATCGCGAATTTATTCTCAATTTTAATTTTTTAAAAATCACAAACAAATTAAAAAGTGGTGTAGTTCGAAGAGCTATAACTTCTTATGTAAATATCGGATTTTTATTTTCAAAATTGAAATCAAAAGCCCAAATGTGGCCCAAATTTGTATGAAAGATTTTTGGGCAAAATTTGATTTTCATTTTTGGGCGATTTTGCCTACAGCCATTTGACTTATTTCAATATTCCCTATCACAATTCTGTAATCATTTAAATTCAAACTTAACTCAAAATATCGAAAATATTGAAAAAAATTAATAAAAAGTAATATTTTTCCCTTGTTAATCGTTTTTCAAACTTCAGGGCCGATGCGATTTGGTGAGTCATGTTTTTACACCCAAATTCACATTTCTAGGTGGAGCTACGGTCAATATCTAACAACTTAATATTTTTTTTGGTGCACCCTAGTAGGCATGCTACTAATATATAAATAAAATGATCCGGCTTAATGAGGATAGATATGAGTTCATGTTCGAAATATTCCACCATGTTTTCTATATCAATGCTTGCAGTAAAATTTGTAGTGGTACTAACAACAGTTTTTGCTGCTGTAGTAGAATTAGTTTTAATAATGGGATTACAAGTATGTTGATGAAGACTTGAACAATGCCACAAAATGTGCAAGTACAATACATACTCGAAATGCCAAAAACTCCAAATTCAAAAAAAAAGAAAAAATATGTGAAATTGCTAAATTGAGCTGTGCCGAATCTTTTATACCCTTTGTTTAAAATATGAAAACAAAAAAAAATGCAGGGTTTTTTTTTGGGAGGGGGTTTATAGTTTGGTGTGGCAGTGGGGATACCTTCCCTTTCAGGCTTAATTTTTACTAATTCATTTATTATGCATATTGCACAAAAGTAATACAATTTTATCATTATTGTAAGAATTTCTTTTACACCCTCGATCACAAAAGGGAGGGGGTGGTCGGCCAAACAAAAATGTTTAGTCCCCAGGGTCCAAGTACAGGACTTTGAACTTCTTCTTTGCCTAACAAAAATACAAAAATCATGTAAAAAATTAGTTTTTAAGAGATTGGTTTAGTTCTTCAAGGGGAAACTTTTTAACCATTATCCGATTTTGCCCGTTTACGAACTTAACCTGCCTATGACCATAAACATATTCGTGACACATTTTAGGATCCTAGCTATTTTATTTTGTGTAATCTATAGACTGACGGACGGACGAACAGGCGGTCAATCATAGGTTGTCTTAATATATATACTTTATGGGGTCCCCGACCGATATTTCGATGCATTACAAATGGTATGACAATGTAAGTATACCCCCATACTGCAGTTGGTATAATAAAAAAATAAACATCACGTACTCTTATTAGACGAGCATTTTTTTTTTTTGTATGGGAAAAATTGTTTTCCCGATTTTCAAAGAAAAACTTTAACCCGCCCCTTTTGTGGGCGTGAATATAAAAAATATATTCAAATAATGATTTGTTTATTAACCTTTTTATAACAAACTCCCATAAATATTTTTTAGTGTGCGGAAGTAGATTGGCATTTTTCTGTATGGCCAGATTTTTTTTCCGATTTTTCAAGTCCGGGCATTGTTTTGTTCTACTATTTGGTAGCAATTTGAGGCCAATCAGATTAAATTAACCCGTGGTAAAATTTTGGATTTTTTAAAAATTTTTAAAAATAAAATAAAAAAAATTTATATCTTTCGACACACCATATTTGTTAATTTCATACGCTGAGCACGAATATTTAAAAAAATCAAAATCGGTTGATCGGTTTTCGAGATATGACCATTTTAAGTTTGTAAAAAATGGAAATTTTTTCCTACGTTCAAAATTTTTTTTTAAAAAAAGTCTCAAAATTTCTTTGCCTTAACTTTTTCATAGAGCTTGACACAGTCTTTCATTTGTATTAAATTTGAGCCAAATTCGATTAATTTAACCCATGGCGCCCTTCGATCAAAGATTTGGACTTTTTCAAAATTTCCACAAAATTTTTGGAATTTTTAAAATGAAAAAAAAAGCAAAGTATATCCTGCAATACAACATTTTTATTAATTTTTGGCATGCTGAAAACGAATATCAAAAAATTTCTAAAATCGGTCAAAATCATGCGAAATATCGTCATTTAAAATTTGTCAAAAAAAAAATGCAAAAATGGCGGATTTTTTAACGTTCAAGAATTTTTTTAAAAATAATCTAAAATTTTTTTCAGTTGACCCTTTCATAGAGCTCGATTTAATCTTTAATCATTTAAATCTAATTTGATCCAAATCCGTTCCTTTTAACCCGTGGCGTCCTTCGATCAAAGTTTAGAGTTTTTGGTAAAAAGTTTCTTAAAAACCAAAAATTTTGATAGATGGGCGCCACGGGTTAAAATGATCGGATTGTGCACAAATTAAGTTTAAATGAAAGACTGTCTCAAGCTCAATGAAAGAGTCAAGACAATGAAATTTTGAGACTTTTTTATTAAATTTCTAGAACGTAGGAAAAAATCGCCATTTTTTACAAATTTTAAATTTTTTTTTTTTTTTTTTTTTTTTTATTAGAAATGTTTATTTATTATTAAAAATTTTTAACATTTCTTTATATTACACCTAGCTTAAAGCTAACAAGTAATTTTTTCCCCTAACTAATAGTTTAAAAAATAACAGACACTAAATCAAGTGGCTTGGTTCTTTTTAGTCTTCTTGAGTAGATTTCTTCGTTACATAAGATTGAAGCTTCAGAATTGTTGTGGTGTTGCAGTCTATCCGTATGGTTTGTTGCAGCAATTTTTATTGCATCAGTGACTTTGATTACACCAAGGTCACGATGAATATCGTTATTTCTTATATACCAAGGTGCATTTACGATGTCTCTTAGAATTTTATTTTGAAAACGTTGTATAATTTCGATGTGTGTTTTGGCGGCACATCCCCAAAGTTGAGATCCATAAGTCCACACTGGTTTTATTACCTGATTGTAAATTAGTAATTTATTTTCAGTTGATACTACTGAGTGTCTTCCAATTAACCATTTCATTTTTTTGTATTTGAGATTCAGTTCTGTTTCTTTCTTTTTAATATGCTCTTTCCAGTTTAGTTTAGCATCTATTGTTATACCAAGATACTTTGCAGATTTTGCATATGGAACTGTAAAATTAGAGATTACTATCGGTTTGTATGATATGCTTTTATTAGTAAAATCAACATGAACTGATTTGCCTTCGTTTAGTTTTATTCTCCAAACTTCTGTCCAGGCGACAATCTTATCAACTGATGCTTGAAGCTTTGTTGTTGAATCTGTTTCATCATTTCCTATTGACAATATACAAGTATCATCTGCAAAAGTTGCAAGTTTACTGTTTATTGGCAGTGGTATATCCGATGTATATAATAAGTATAGGATTGGGCCAAGAACGCTACCCTGTGGCACTCCAGCTTCTATTTTTTTTAAATTTGAGTACGATTGACCCTGCTTAACTCTGAAATATCTATCATTCATATAGGATTTCAGTATAGTGGTATATTGGAAGGGAAGTTGAGATTTCAGTTTGTAGTCAAGGCCCTTATGCCAGACTTTATCGAAAGCTTGTGCTACGTCTAAAAAAATTGCCGAACATACTTTCTTTTGTTCTAATGCTTCTTCTATTGAATAGGCTATTCGATGCACTTGATCAATAGTTGAATGTTTCTCCCGGAAGCCGAATTGATGAGACGGTACCAGTTGTTTAATAGCAATTATTTCTTTTAATCTTCTTGAAAAAAATTTCTCAAATAATTTTCCCATTATAGGAAGTAAAGATATTGGCCGATAGGACTTGACTTTGTTGATATTTTTTCCAGGTTTTTGGATCATTATTATCTCCGAGACCTTCCAGGAAAGGGGAACGTATTTTAGGTTTAAACATGCATTCATTATACAGTTCAATTTTATCACAGCTTTGTTGGGTAGGTTTTTTAATATTTCAGGAGTTATTAACTCAAATCCAGGACTTTTTCCGTTTTTAAGGTTATTTATTTCATCTAATGTTTCAGTTATTGAAAAGGGCTGAATATCTTCAGATTCTTGAACAGTAAGAGGCGGGTTAAACTCTCCTATCATTTCATATGGTTGAAAAGTAGTGTGCAGATGATGAGCAAAAACTTCAGCTTTATCAGCATTAGTCTTCGCCCACAAGCCATTTTATTTTTTGATGGGGGGATTATGTACAATTGGACGTTTTAAGTTTTTCGCTGTTTTCCACAATGAGTAATCTGTTACTTTGTCTGCCGTTAGGTTTTGCATTTTAAGACTAAATTGTATATTTTTATGTTGCTTTATTTTTTCCGTAACAAGTTTTGTTAATCTATTTAATTGATATTTTAACGGGGGATATCTTGAAGACTGCCATTGTTTTCTTATTTTTCTTTTTTCTTTAATAAGCGCAAGAATTTCAGTTGAATAGGGTTGCTGCCAGTTTTTCTTTTTATACATTGGTGTACTTGACCAGGCTGATTGTTGTATTTTAGATGTGAGTTTTTCTGTTTCTTCTTCTATATCATTAATTGTCTCTATAAAACCACTTGTATCAATATTGTTTTCTAACTGATATTTAAAAAAAAATCCCAGTCAGTTAATTTGTTTGATAAATAAGCATTATAATCTTTTGTTTCTAGTTCTCCATTGATATATAAATATATAGGCGATTGATCAGAATTCATATCGGTGCCATCTTCGATGTTCATCTTTGTTTTTGGTATTTGTCTAGTTACAAAAAAGTCGATTAAATCTGGAATCTTGTTTTTATCTGTTGGCCAGTATGTTGGATTACCTGATGACATAACATCACACCCTAGACTCATTCCCGAAAATTTTAAAATGTTCATATCTCGGTAAATATTGCCGACAAAACAAAAAGTCCAAAAGCGTTTTTGTAGCCCTCAACACGTAGAACAAGACCGCAAAATAGTCAAAAGCTCTCCAAGTAATATTTTTGAATTTATTGAGTTTTTTAATTCTCAAGACCCCAGTGGTCCCCTATAATCACGTATCTCAAAAACTAAGCAAGGTAGAGCGAAACGGACACAAATTTTGGATCAAAAACTATGACGATTTTTAAGGAACCTAACTAGGTCTAGGCCCATCGGGGTCTGGACCTATCGGGTCCGAACCCAATGGGGTCCTCAGATGTGTATAAACTAAGTTAAAAAAAAATATTTAGTTAACTAATTATTGGCAAAACATTTTTGCTAACTTTAGCAAAAAAATTGTGGGTTCAAAATCAGCAAATTTTTTTGTAGGTTTTCAAGCTTTTTTTGCTAACATTACAGTTTTTTTTTTTTTTTTTTTGAGTGTAGTGTATATTATACTACTGAACATTTTGAAAAAAACTAGATGCGACTAAGACGCGATCTTACACAGTTAACTTCAATTGTTCTAGTGATCACAAATCTGGTCTCCAAACTTTTCCATCACATCAGGTTTTTAAGAAAATTGAGGGCACAGTTCAAAAAATCTACGTTTTGGTAATTTTTGACAACTCATAGCGGATGAACCCGGTGTGATAGCGACTTAAAACTAAGTCGAGGGTAAAGCTTAAACATTGCTCGCATTAACTTAGGGCACCACTTATCTCTAAATGTTGTCTTATTCCGAAAAAAAAAAGATTTTTTTCCGTTACAAATTATATGAAAAAAAAACTTTATGCGAATGCAACGCCACCTTTTACACATGATTATAATCATTCTCCTGGTCACAAATCCGGTCTCCAAACTTTTCTATTCCATCAGGTTTTTGAGAAATTTTAAATACAATAAATCGCGTTTTCGGCCATATTTGACAACTCATAGCGGATGAACTTGATGTGCTGACGACTTCTAAATAAGTCGGGCACAAAGCTCAAACATTCCTCTTTCAGTTATATAACTCACTTGATCAGTCGTTTTTACCGTTGGAGCACCAGTTGTCTTTTGATAAGTTATTTTCCCCCAGAAACGTTTTTTTTTTCGATAAGACGTTATTAAAAGACAATTGGTGCCCAAAAGGTTAAGGCGACTGACCAAATGAGTTCTGCATCTTAAAGAGAAATGTTTTATCTTTACCCTCGACTTATTTTGAAGCCGCCACCACATCGGGTTCATGCGCTATCAGTTTTCAAAAATGTCCAATTCAGCGATTTTTTTGAACTTTGACCTAAATTTTCTCAAAAACCAGATGTGATGGAAAAGTTTGGATAACGGGTTTTTGACAAGCAAAACTATTGTAATCAAGATTATAAGGTCGTGTTTTTGTTCAGTGATGCTTAGACATTCTAGCGATGACCATCTGTCTGTCCATCTGTGGAAATGGTGATCATGTCCAAAGTATTAAACAGATATGACTAAGACTTAGCATATTTATTTATTGTTGCCCTAAGCAGTTTGGTATTGCGATTGAGCGCAGTCGGTTTAGCGGTTATGGAAGAAAATGTATGGACACCTCGAAAATTTTGGTACATTCAACATAACCTAAAAATACAAAATGCTTTAATTCGGCTGCTGGTTGACACATGTGGACAGAATTGATCATTTTTACCAAATTTTTCGCAGAATTTTTTTTCAACAAAAAATTTTTTCGCAGGATTTTTTTTTTTCAAAAAAAATTTTTATTTGTTTTTTTTTTGCAAATAAACTTTTTTTACATTGTGGGGGGTATCAATAAATTCGGCAACGTTGAATTTAACTTTTTTACTTGTTTTATTTTATTTTTTTATCCGATTAGCCCCAAATTTGTACCACATAAGATTTAGACCTAGGACGATTAAAATTTGTCCGGACACTTGAGAAAAATCACAGTCTCGTGCGGCAGTCTTGTTTATCAAACTCAGAAAAGGTTGGAAATTTTTAGTTTATATTATAATTTTGAGAAAAATTATTTATATTTTGATTATTTTCAAATAAAATAAAGTTGGATCTATTTTTTTTGGAAATAAACCGGGTTATAACCGGAATTAACTGTTTAGTGATGCTAAAATGCTAAAATAGTTGAATATTTCTTTCACTCGGATTGCGAAAAAAAAATTATATCGCATTCAGATGTAGCAAGCCCGTTGGTTTCGACTTTGGCATTCACCCAGGGTTCTAAGATGAGTACTACGTCGTATTTAAGCTTAATTTGAGCCAAAAACTATTCGACTGACTTTAACAATTTTTTGATAATTTTGATAAATATGACATTTTTTTTAATTTTGATTGCAGGTTTCAACGGGTTTATTAAATCTGACTGGCCTCAAATTTCAACCAGATAAGTTTCAATCCTAGCAGAATAAAAACTTCCGTACACTGGCAAAAATCAAAAGTTATAAAAATGCCTCTCTAATGCTTCGACATAACTTTCAAGCATACAGATTATTCCATTACATACAAAATAATATAGTTATGTATTTTCAACAAAAAAATTACAAAGAAATCATGTTGAAATTTGTTAACGTTATTACACTTTGGCGGTGAAATTTAAAAAAATTTCAAAATTCCACAAAATCCTCCGAAAACATTCAAAATTCTAACGAAAAAAACAATTCTGTGAATTTTAAAATTTAACAAAAATAATAGCCCACATACAAAAATCATTTTTAATTAAAACTATAACAATGTTGAGATAAAAATGTTAAGAGGATATCATTATTTTGTTTTTTTTTTTTTGTTAAGATACTTACTGAAAAGGTTTTAAGTAAAACGAATCTATGCAGAGCAGGGGGAAAAAATAACAAACAAACCACAGTGTTTAAGGATTTTTTTTTTTTTTCTTTTACTTCTTCCACAATCAATTTGTTAGTGTACAATTACGATATTTTAATTTTAATCTATTTCGCTGTTGGTTTAATGGCTTGTTAGTTGAAAGAAAGTAAAACAAACCAGATCTCTTGTTTCTCTATTTGATTTTCCATTGGGTGTCAATTTGTTTAAAAACTTTATGCTATGACTGTGTTTATTGTCTCTGTGTATGTGTGTTGTTTGTATTTACATTGTTAAGGACATTGTTGGGATTTTAAAAAGTTTTTTCTTTTCTAATCCTTGTACTTGCTTATTGTTCATTTTTGTGTTAAAGTGAAACCAAAGCAGAGGTTTTACACAAGTTAAGATATTTTTTATGTACAAACAATTATGAGGACTAAAAATATTAACTGGGCTTTTCATAACACAGTGATAAAAAATCGAACTTTCCGAATAGGAATGGAATCCAAAAGTAAATACAAGTTGACGCTTTACATAACCAAACCCCTTAAGGTTTTTTTAGATTAGATTATAAAAGGTTTTAGTTCAGTGCTACATTTTTTTAACACTTAACCGGTTTGAATTTTGCTGCAATCGGTCCAGTACCTACTTAATGAGTAGCCAAATTATTAAAAATAAACATCTGTATACCGTTGCGTATGATTATTATTTAAATGCAATTACAAAATTAAGTATACGCCACTTACAGTTTTCAAATAATTACACGCGCTACAGTGGAAAAATACTTTGGATGTGACATAGTACAGGTAGTTGGTTTTGTCGAGTATATCACAAAAATGGTTATTTAACTTGCCAGACACCCTCAAATGTTAGAGTTATGGTCAAAAAACATTTTTTTGAGACTTTTTTTACTAAACGAAGTGTAATTCAGAAACTTTTCAATCGATTTTAAATTTTGTTTTGATCGGAAAAAGATAAAGCTTTCCATGTGTGTCAATTGCTCTATACATATACAGTAGACCACCCAAAAAATGTATGGGATTTGCAAAAGTATTTTTTTGTTCGCTCCACCGGCAGTTTCTGATAGATTGGCCATAAAAAATAATATCTGTGCAAGAACTGGATCTCTCAGTTGCATACAGGCCAGTCGATTTGAACTTTTGACCCCAAAAGTGACCTAAAAGCACTACAAAGCTTTTAAGTGCCATAACTCTTAAAATATGCGTTTTTCCAAAAAATACTATATAAGTTTTATTTTGCAAAATAAGAATGCAAACATTTCCTTCATACAAATTTTTGGCCTAAGTCTAAGACATCGTGGTGTTTTTGGCGGTTAAAATAAAAATTTATGTGAAGACTTCATTTAAAACGACCCTCGTTAAAATTTGGACGGAGACTCAAATAGTCGGTATCCTTTTATTTTGTAGAGTAAGATATGTAGTTTTCATAAACCAATTACATTTGGAATTTATATGGGTAATTTCATTACAGAAGAGCCCAAAGCTGACTTTGAAGTTCAGATTTTTCAAATGCTGTATACAAATTTGTGAAATTACTTTATTTTAAACGACCCTCGTTAAAATTTTAGTGGATACAATCGGTTTCCATGATTTTGAAGAGTTAGATGTGTACTTTTTGGAAAATATTTGGGGAATTCCAGGCCAAATCACTCACTTTTAGACCCGACCCCCTTCGATTAATTTTTTTGGATATATTTTAGTACGTATTAAATGCAACTTTCACTCAAATTTTCAGACTTTTATACCAAGTTGGTGTTGAGTAATCATAAATGGCGTTTTTAAAAAAAAAAAAAAAAAATTGAAATTTTCCATTAATTTTGACCAGTAAAAAATAAAGATATCTTACAATAAGTTGGACGACGTTTTGTTGGTATTTAAATGTAGTTTTAGAAAAAAAAATATTTTAAAATTATTCGAATTAATTATCACTTATTTTTTAACGTATAAAATTAAAATCGAATTTTTGAAAAAGTCCGAAACCTTCGATTTTTTTTTTAAAAGTCTAAAAATTCTACTCTAAATTACACAATTTTTAATCCATAATTCGAGATGTGAGCACAATTAGTTCTATTTTTTTCAAATTTTGAAAATTGCAGTTTTTTTTTAGACTGGTGTATTTTATATGGTGCTCCAAAATAATTAAATTGGAAGACATTAACCATAACTTACCCTAGATACATTCATTTGTTGGTAAAATATGTCTCATAAAAATTTAGGTTTTTTGGACATGGGTAAGGCGTCCCGCATCGGCCTTGAATTTTAAAAAACGGATTACAAGGAAAAATATGATTTTTTTCTGTTTTCTCATTTTTTTTTTTTTGTATTTTAAGTTAAATTTGAATTCAGGTGGTTAAAGAATTTTGATTTGGAGTAAAATGCCTCTCTAATAAGGTACTAAAAACTAAAATCGGCTGAAAATCAGCCAAGTTATTAAAACTTCCCCAGGCATCTAACGTGTGGCAGACCACTTGAATACAATCCGAATCATGAAATTCATTGAAATTTTCTACTGTAATAACATTTTTTTATTCTTCAAGTTCAAATGTAATTAGATGCCAAGTATTTTTCATATAGTATTTAGCTAACACGTTTTCAATTAATGCTAAAAATGCCTGTACTTTTCAACACTTGTTTGAAATCTGCATTTATAACTCTTCAAAATCATGGAAACCGATTGTAATCCATTAAAATTTTAACGAGGGTCGTTTAAAATAAAGTAATTTTACAAATTTGTATACAGCATTTGGATAATCAAAACTTCAAAGTCAGCTTTGGGCTCTTCTGTAATGAAATTACCCATATAAATTCCAAATGTAATTGGTTTATGAAAACTACATATCTTACTCTACAAAATAATGGATACCGACTATTTGAGTCTCCGTCCAAATTTTAACGAGGGTCGTTTTAAATGAAGTCTTCACATAAATTTTTATTTTAACCGCCAAAAACACCACAATGTCTTAGACTTAGGCCAAACATTTGTATGAAGGAAATGTTTGCATTCTTATTCTGCAAAATAAAACTTATATAGTATTTTTTGGAAAAACGCATATTTTAAGAGTTATGGCTCTTAAAAGCTTTGTAGTGCTTTTAGGTAACTTTTGGGGTCAAAAGTTCAAATCGACTGGCCTGTATGCAACCGAGAGATCCAGTTCTTGCACAGATATTATTTTTTATGGCCAATCTATCAGAAACTGCCGGTGGAGCGAACAAAAAAATACTTTTGCAAATTTGGGTGGTCTAATATACAGTGATTCAAACTAATAATGGAACAGCATATATTTGTTAGCACACTCAAAACATTTTGTAGGCAAAACCAAATGAAAAACACATTTAAAACCAGTGAATAAATAATTGAAAACCATCCTAGTTATTATTCATTTGTTTTAACAAACATCAACATTTATTTTTTACTGTTGACAAAATTTTCTAAAATAAATAACATTAAACATTAAAAAATATTTTTTTTTTTCAGTCTCTTTTACCAACAAATTCGAAAAAAAATAACCTACGAAAACATTAAAAATAAATGATAGATATAAAAAATAACCTACGAAAACATTAAAAATTAATGATTTCGTAAGTTATTTTTTACAATTTTCTATTGAAATATTTTTTTTTAAATTTTTAATAAAATTTTGAGGAATCGATCCCGCAATCAATTACATTCTGGCCAGACACTCTACCCATCGCACAGTGGGTTCGATGGTACCCAAAATGGCGATTAATTCAAATAAGCAGTAGTTTTAGAATATTATATTTTTTTATTAATGAACTAATATAAACAGGTAAAAATACACATTTTGGAAAAAAAAAATTTGGAAAATTATTTTTTTTTAACCTGTTAGACGTTTTTTTGTTTTTCGGAAAAAAGGGTTATAGTTCACAATTTTTGCTGTAACTTTGGAATGAAAAGCGATAAATTAATAAAAAAAAATGGAAATTAAAGTGTACATAATGTTCTTTCAAAGTAATCAAAGAAAGAACGCATAATATGTATTTATTTAAATTATAGTTGTTTTTTATTCGACCTTTCCAATTTAATTATAAAAATAAAATATTTGAGCTCGAGGTCTGGATTTTTAAATTAAAATTCTTTTTTATTTATTTCCAATATTTCGCCGCTCATCGAGTGGCATCCTCAGGGAGTATCTTAAATTAAATGTAAAAACAATATCAAAAGTAAGTATAATTTAACATATATGGTGTATGAACAATAAAACATTTAAGTGTAAAATAATTTGTATAAATAAACAACAAACACAATATTAATAACAGTAACACAACAATTTTTAACAAGCATTTCTATATTAATACACACACTCACAGTGGATTTTAAATAAAAACACAAATTTTAAAATATATTAAAGTTGTTTGTAGCTGGTCATCACAAATTATACTAAACTTAAAAATATTATTGCACTTTACTATTCCCTTTTGTTGACTAAATGTATGTAGTTGTTGGAACAAGCACTCTCTATGTCGCTCTTAAAATTAATACGTTGTGTTGTTTTTGTCCTTATGATATTTAGCATCTCTAGCATGTATCGTCGTTTGTAGTTAAGCTCGGTTTGTAAAATTTTTACGTCATTAAAATTAGGGGTGTGTTTATTTTCAAGACAATGTTTTACTAGTGCAGTTTTTTGTGTTGAATTACTGAGTTTCAATTTATTGTCAGATTTATGACCAGCGATTCTTGTTCTCAGTTTATTCTTTGTAGTGCCTACATAAACCATATCGCACTTTTCATTTAAACTTCCACTACAGGGTATTTGGTATATGACATTAGACTTATCCATCATTTCAATTTTGTCCTTTGTTTTACTAAATATTTTGGAAAGATTGTTGTCCGTTTTGTGCGCTATTGTATAATTTTCACCATTAAATAATTTGGATTTCTCAAATCTTTCAGATATGTCAGGTACATAAGTAAGTGACTTGTATATTTTTGGTTCCACAGTGCTTTTATAATTATTTCCTCCTTTTTTATTGTAATCACTAATAAGTTTGTCAGCTAGTTTTATCGGAAAATTGTTGTTTATTAATATATTTTTAATTTTTCTTATGTTATTTTTATGGAATTCCGCGTCACTTAGGCTTAGCACTCTTTTTATTAAATTACTGGCTGTATTTATAATAACCCTTTTCGGGTGTTTCGAAAAGAAATTTATTATTCGGCCAGAGGACGTTGGTTTTTGATACCAATCCAATTTTATGACGTTACCTTCCCTAATAACAATAGTGTCTAGATAAGGTAATTTAAAATTGCACTCTTCCTCAACAGTAAACTTAATTCTATGGTGAAAATTGTTTAAATTTGTCAATACCTCCTGAATTGCACTTTCCCGAACTATACTAAAAATGTCATCCACATACTTCGTCAAGATTTTAGGTTTTATCGCTAAATTATCCATCACTGTCTCTAAAAGTTTTTCCATCACGATGTCTGCAACTATGGGTGATGCTGGTGAGCCCATCGGGAGACCTCTTTTTTGTGTATATATTTTATCATCATATTTAAAGTAACGATTGTCCTTAATGCAAAATTTAACAATTCGTAGAAATAAATCCTTCTCCATTTTCGTGTACTTGGAAATTTCTTCCCATTTTTCTTCTATAGTTACTAAAGCTAAGTCGACAGGGATACTGGGGAACAACGAGACAACATCAAACGAAATTAATCTTTCATCGTCCTGTATAGTCAAGTCTTTAATCCTATTTCTAAATTGCACTGAATCCTTAACATTAAATTTTGAGTTTTCCGTTGTCATTTTCAATATCACAGTAATATATTTGCATAACTCACTTGCTGGAGTGTTAATGGAAGAACATATTGGCCTTAATGGGTGGTCTTCTTTATGGATTTTTGGAAGACCATAAATCCTTGGTGCTATAGCGACTTCCGTTTTTAATTTCCTTTTCTCACGTTCCGTTATTAAGTTTTTTCTAAACATTTCTTCGACTAAATCATTATTCTTCTTTTGTAGTCCGTTTGTTGGATCCTTGTTAACCCTTTGATACGTCATCATGTCCCCACAAAAGAAAACATTAAAACACAAAGAAAACATTAAAACATCAATTGACAACCTATTAACAGAAGAAGAAGCAACTGTTTTGTGGAATAGTGAGAGCATTTTGACAAATACAATGAACGAAAAATTAAAAACCAAACATAAAAACAAATTTGAAAAATTGAAGGAAATACAAAAAAGGGAATTAGAAATCAAATTTAATAAAAACTGGTTTAGAAACCTGACCAACACGGAGATACCAGAGGATATACAGTGGATTTTCTCTCTGGGAAAAAAACATGCACTCCCAGTAACAAAGGCCGAATTTCCAATGTTGAAATTTATAACAGGTGGCGAGGATTTCATACAGACAATACAAGAAAAGGAAGAGCAGGAAATAGCAAGGACAAGATTTGCATCCATTGTTGACAATCACTTAAATAAATTAAAAATTAATAATAGAGACAAATTTACTTTAAACGTAATGGAAAAGGCAAAAAAGTTTTTGAAGGCTAACAATAATATTTTGATTTTGAACGCCGACAAAGGGAACGTTACTGTAGCCATGGAGAGAGAAGAATATGATAAAAGAATGAAATTAATTGTTGGGGACATGATGACGTATCAAAGGGTTAACAAGGATCCAACAAACGGACTACAAAAGAAGAATAATGATTTAGTCGAAGAAATGTTTAGAAAAAACTTAATAACGGAACGTGAGAAAAGGAAATTAAAAACGGAAGTCGCTATAGCACCAAGGATTTATGGTCTTCCAAAAATCCATAAAGAAGACCACCCATTAAGGCCAATATGTTCTTCCATTAACACTCCAGCAAGTGAGTTATGCAAATATATTACTGTGATATTGAAAATGACAACGGAAAACTCAAAATTTAATGTTAAGGATTCAGTGCAATTTAGAAATAGGATTAAAGACTTGACTATACAGGACGATGAAAGATTAATTTCGTTTGATGTTGTCTCGTTGTTCCCCAGTATCCCTGTCGACTTAGCTTTAGTAACTATAGAAGAAAAATGGGAAGAAATTTCCAAGTACACGAAAATGGAGAAGGATTTATTTCTACGAATTGTTAAATTTTGCATTAAGGACAATCGTTACTTTAAATATGATGATAAAATATATACACAAAAAAGAGGTCTCCCGATGGGCTCACCAGCATCACCCATAGTTGCAGACATCGTGATGGAAAAACTTTTAGAGACAGTGATGGATAATTTAGCGATAAAACCTAAAATCTTGACGAAGTATGTGGATGACATTTTTAGTATAGTTCGGGAAAGTGCAATTCAGGAGGTATTGACAAATTTAAACAATTTTCACCATAGAATTAAGTTTACTGTTGAGGAAGAGTGCAATTTTAAATTACCTTATCTAGACACTATTGTTATTAGGGAAGGTAACGTCATAAAATTGGATTGGTATCAAAAACCAACGTCCTCTGGCCGAATAATAAATTTCTTTTCGAAACACCCGAAAAGGGTTATTATAAATACAGCCAGTAATTTAATAAAAAGAGTGCTAAGCCTAAGTGACGCGGAATTCCATAAAAATAACATAAGAAAAATTAAAAATATATTAATAAACAACAATTTTCCGATAAAACTAGCTGACAAACTTATTAGTGATTACAATAAAAAAGGAGGAAATAATTATAAAAGCACTGTGGAACCAAAAATATACAAGTCACTTACTTATGTACCTGACATATCTGAAAGATTTGAGAAATCCAAATTATTTAATGGTGAAAATTATACAATAGCGCACAAAACGGACAACAATCTTTCCAAAATATTTAGTAAAACAAAGGACAAAATTGAAATGATGGATAAGTCTAATGTCATATACCAAATACCCTGTAGTGGAAGTTTAAATGAAAAGTGCGATATGGTTTATGTAGGCACTACAAAGAATAAACTGAGAACAAGAATCGCTGGTCATAAATCTGACAATAAATTGAAACTCAGTAATTCAACACAAAAAACTGCACTAGTAAAACATTGTCTTGAAAATAAACACACCCCTAATTTTAATGACGTAAAAATTTTACAAACCGAGCTTAACTACAAACGACGATACATGCTAGAGATGCTAAATATCATAAGGACAAAAACAACACAACGTATTAATTTTAAGAGCGACATAGAGAGTGCTTGTTCCAACAACTACATACATTTAGTCAACAAAAGGGAATAGTAAAGTGCAATAATATTTTTAAGTTTAGTATAATTTGTGATGACCAGCTACAAACAACTTTAATATATTTTAAAATTTGTGTTTTTATTTAAAATCCACTGTGAGTGTGTGTATTAATATAGAAATGCTTGTTAAAAATTGTTGTGTTACTGTTATTAATATTGTGTTTGTTGTTTATTTATACAAATTATTTTACACTTAAATGTTTTATTGTTCATACACCATATATGTTAAATTATACTTACTTTTGATATTGTTTTTACATTTAATTTAAGATACTCCCTGAGGATGCCACTCGATGAGCGGCGAAATATTGGAAATAAATAAAAAAGAATTTTAATTTAAAAATCCAGACCTCGAGCTCAAATATTTTATTTTTATAATATGTATTTATATTATTTTAAATTTTATTTAAAATCCAATTTTTGTTTTTCAAAAAATCTCATAAATGTACAAATTTATCTGAAAAAAGTGATTTATGGGAAAACTGTAGTTTTTTATTAACGAATTATCAAAAATACATAAAAACACAGCATTCGAGAAAAAAATTTTAACAAAATGTTTTTTTTTTTAATCTTTAAGTCGTTTTTTTTTTTGTTTTTGGAAAAAAAACACGAAACCCTTGAACATGTAATAAAGCTACAAAAATCAAATGGAGGGGACGTTTTTTTGGCGTAGGGGGGGGTTCCGGGAGACTATGGGGGACACCTTCCCTTCGCGATAAACGTTGCCAAAAAATAGATGGCATTTTTTGCACCTAATTGATAAAAATTTATCATTATTTAAATTATTTTTTCTATACACGCCCCCAAAAAGGGGCGGACAGAAAAAATTCGCTTTCCTGATCCCCCTTGGTTTAAATTCAGGTCGATGAACTTCATATTGCATTAAAATGTTTCATTTATTGAACAAATATACAAATAAAACTTGTAAAAAAAAATATTTTTCTGGGGTAGTTTTAGTTTTTCAAGGGGGAACTTTTTCCCCCCTGGTCCGATTTTGCTCGTTCAAGAACTTAACTAGTCTATGATCATTATACATATTTGTGACAAACTTCAGGATTCTAGCTCTTGTTTTATGTACTTTATGGTGTGCTCAACAACAGACGGACGGACGGACACACTGTTAGTCACAGAATGTCTTAGAATCGATCAGTGATCAATAATATACACTTAATGGGGTCCTAGACCCATATTTCGATGCGTTACATACGGAATGATAAAGTGAGTGTAAGCCCATACCGTAGTTGAAGGGTATAAACACACATATAATGGTCTTGTTTGATAAACGATACAGAGACTTTTTACACAAAAACGGGAATAAAAAAAAGGGCCGGGCATTGTCTGTACTTTTTTTTTTTCTTTTAAATAAAAGCTGATATCCTATACTTTTTTGAAATCCACAAAACTAAATCCAACTATTACTATCTTAATATGTGTGGCCCATTAATTGGGGAAAATACCCCAATTTTGGGTACTTTTTAAAAAAATTATTAAAAATGTTAAGACCCAATTTTTATAAACAAAAAAAAATTTGCAATTGAGTTTAATACCTGTTGTTTAAGGTTCCATTATAAAAGATTTTCTTTTAAAAGATTTAAAACTACTACACAGAGAAAAATAAATTTCCAACTGAATTTTTCAGTTGTATTAACTCAAAATTCGGTTGCTGCTACTATATTTTTATGTGGCTAACGAATTTTATAGTTGTTTCAATTAAAATACAGTTATAATAACAACATTTTGTTGTTACTACCGATATTTAGTTGTTTCAACCCTAATTCAAATGCATCCTCCGATTTTTTGTTGCAACAACTGAATTTCAGTTGGAAATTAGCAAATTTGTTTTCTGTGTGTAATAATCGCTTGAATTGTCAAAAATTTTAATTTTTTTACTTTTTTCAAAGACTGCAACAATTTGCTAACTTGGACAGCTCACCGAAAAAAATATAAACAACTTAGTTTATTGATTTTGATATCTAGCGTTGCAGAATTTTATCTACTTTTACCCCATACCAAAACTTATAACAAAAACTTCATTTATAAATTTCAATTAATCGCCACTTTTGTACCATTTGAACCCAATGTGCATCGTGCCAAACTCATTTAATACAAACATGTTTTTATATTTCTATAAATAATTTTTTGAATTTTTTTTTTCTAAAAAAAAAATAACCTCCTTGTGTAGGTAAAAACTAATGATATCTCACTAAAAAATACCAACAATTTAAAAAAAATTTATTACACAAATCATTAAAATTTTAAAGAATAATCAGAAGTTTTTACTTACAGAAAAAAAAAATGACTTTAAAAATTAAAAATTAATTAAATTAATGAAATTCTTTATTTTTTAGTGTGTTATTTTTGAAACAAAATACAGAAGTAGTCATTAATAAAAACTAAACATCAAACAGTTAATGACATAATTTTTTGAGTGCAGGTCTTTAAAGGAAAAGTTATCACTACTAAACCGGATTATTATCAATCGACTATTTTTACAAAAATTGCTATATAGTAAATTTTCAAAGCTTTAAATTAAGCTTGATACCGTCCAGATTGAGCAAATATTAAATGAGAAACGAAGGTGGCGCTGGAAAATGAAATTATTTATAGATATGTTTTAAAAATTTTTTTTTTAAATATTTCCGAGTCGATTTTTTCCAAGTTCTAACACACACAAAATCCCAAAAAATTTAAAAAAACACCAAAAACCAGTTCAAGATTGCCCACTAAGGGATAATTTTTTGTAATTTTTTAATGGGAAATCTTGAATTTGACTCTTTTTTGGTGTTTGTGTTAATTTTTGGTCTTTGGTGTGCCAAAGAACCAAAAAATGCCGTTATGAGGGGGAGTTGGAGGGTAAATATGTACCACAAAAATATTTGCCATAATATTTTCTACAAAATTGCTGAACATACCTTACACATCAGTTGTAAAGAAAACATAGTTTTATTTACCGATATGCTGCAAGAACAGGCCAAAGCTGGGAAACTTTAAACGCCTCTAACATAAAACTCTAATGTAATCCTTCAGAATGCCGACATACGTACAACATTTTTTGGTCTACTCTACCAGAATCAATCGTCGGAACCTCGTAATTTTGTAAAAAGTTTGAAATTGTTGTACAGTGTTATTAATATGTCTTACTTTGACTTGGCTTTTAATTCTTCTGTGGCATTCACAAAGCGTTGAAAGCGAGACAACAAAGAAAAAAAATATATTTAACAACATTTTAACATTTTAAATGCAAATAGAAAAGTTAAATTCGACTTGGCCGAATCTATAAATACCCTCCACAATGCCCTTTTGAGGCTGGATTACTCAATGCTCCGTTATAAAATAACTCTCCGTTAAATTTAACTATTTCATACAAAGGCTCCGTTAAATCGGCAGTTAGCAGCTAACTTTTCATTGAGTAATCCGCCCTAAGTGATAGTAAATTTTCCAACGTGAAAAAATAACATTTTTGATTAGTTTTTATTTTGTGTAAAAAAACTTTTTTTTAAGTAAGTTTTGAAAAAAAAAAATTACAAATTTTTTTTTTTGAGTGTGAAATTTTTTTGAGTCTAAAATTTTTTTTGAGTGTAATTTTTTTGGTGTAAAATATTTTTGAGTGATATTTTTTGCAGAAGGATGTTAGATGAAAAAAAAACTGGTTTGTAAGATTATTATTTTAGGAAATCGAAAAAGAACCTATGTACAATTTTTACCCCACCAAAAATTCGAAATTACTAAAATTCCTTTTTCATAATGTTTTGTTTCCATGGAGGATCCTATACTAAAAATATTTTGTAAATAAATTTAACTGAAAAAACGTTTAAAACAATCGTTTTTTCTTTTAAAAAACGGACTACTTATATTTCATTTGAAACAACAGACTTTTTCAGTTATTTTTAAACGTTAATAAATGACTAGACATTTAGTAAAAACAAACGACTTACGACTACAGCCAACTTAGCGTATCGGTCTAGAGTGATCGTACCTAAGAGGCAGTTAATAGCAAAAACATTACAGATCATGGGTTCAATCCCTGGCGGCTGCGATCTGTTAATAATTTTAATAAAATTGGCTATTAACTGAATAAATTTGATATTAAAAGTTTTTCTGATGATTATAATAACTGGATTATATGAAACTAGTAAAATACGAACCAGGATGTCTTAAATTTTTAGAAAAATAAGTTTTTCTTTCACACCTTTCTCAATTCAAACCATATATGTATAACATGATTAAAAATTATAATACATAATTACACCGTCCGACACACTTTTGTACACATGGACCGGACCCGAAAATTCTGAAAGTAGGGCAAAAAAAAAAGTACCCGTGTCTCCCAGTTTTTCTAGATCAATTCGCGTTTTCGCGAAAAAAGCAAAAAAATATTACATGTAAAAAAAAGTTCGCTTTTCAGAAAGTGGGGCTCAAAATAACATTCTTGTGTTTCCCGGTTTTTCTATATCAATTCGCGTTTTCGCGAAAATGCATTTTTTTTTACACACTTGAAAAAATTTTGTGCATTCCGAAAATAGGGCTTAAAATAAAATATTGTTCTAGTTTTTCCATATTAATTCACGAAAAATGCAATTTTGAAAAAATGTATTGCATTATTTTTTATAAATATAAAACAGAAATGTTAGAGATGGGCGCGTGAGTGATTTTTGACTCACTCTCACTCACGACAGGAATTTTTGAATCACGCACACTCACTCTCGAGCATATTTTTTCTACTCACACTCACTCACAATCACGTGAGTAAATTTAAAACAACTCACACTCACGTGCACTCAAGCAAGCTTCACTCACACTCACATTGACTCACACTCACGAAAATTTCAAAAACTATAATTTCAAAAATCTTTCAAAAATTTTCAGCAAAATTTACAGTTCAGCGAAATTTTAAATTTTTTTTGTTTTTTTTGGGACAAAATCATAAATTAACTCAAATTTTTAAATTTTTTTGTTGCTTTTTTGGTACAATAGGAAATATAAAGAGAAAATAATTCACGCAAACTCACGGGAAAAAACGACTCACGCACACAATTTTTTTCTCCACTCACACTCACTCACAATCACGAGAGTAAAATTGAAATCAGTCACAATCACGCGTGATTTACGTGTATCACGCTCAAATCTGCTCATGTTCCCATCTCTAATAAATATAATTGATTTACAGTAGAATTACTTTCCTTATATGTAGTATGTATCTATTCGCGTTTTCGCAAAAATGCATTTTTTTGCACACTTAAAAAAAATTTACTATATTCGAAAAGTGTGACTAAAAGTAAAATATTCACCTAATTTTTTTTTAAATTAAATTAGCTGGAAAAACTCTGATACATGGGAAATTTCTTTTTAACTCTACTTGAAATTTTGCGAGTGTGCTAAAAAGAACAAACTATTTTTTTTTTTACAAATTTGCGAATTGATATGAAATAACTGGGACAAAAATGCTTAGATTTAAACCAAATTTTTTTTTTTTTAAAGTGCAAAAAAAAATTTTTTTAGCGTTTTTCGCGAATACGAATTGATGGCGAAAACCTGAGAGACACGGGTGTTTTTTTTTCAACCCCACTTTCTGAATAGCATAATTTTTTTCTATTGTGAAAACTTTTTTTTTTGTTGCATTTTTCGCGAAAACGCGAATTGATCTAGAGAAACTGGGAGACACGGGTATTTTATTTTTGGCCCAACTTTCCGAATTTTCGGGTCCGGTTCATGTGTACAGCCAAAAGTTGCAATTTGTTGGACGGTGTTATAATTAGAGCCTGAGCTCAACTGTCTTTATAGAAAAACAAAAATTTGAAAATAACGACTTTAAGTCGGCCTAAGTGGCAATATAGTATCTTTGGAAAATGGCAACACCTAACATTTGTGTCTACAAAATATAGACCATGTTCTGGCAAGGTTGCAAAATAAGTACTTAGATCAGAGTTGATGAAGGAGAGGAGGACGAATGATGATTACTAAAAAATTGAATTTATTCACCATAATGCAATTTCACCTTCTTCTGTACGAAAAAACAACAGCAACACCCACACATGAATTGAAAAAACATGATTTAGTTGATACTTGCTTAACAGCCAACTTAGCGTATCGGTCTAGAGTGATCGTACCTAAGAGGCAGTTAATAGCAAAAACATTACATTTACAAGCTTTTTATTAATAATTTTGTAATTTTACAAGCTTTTTACCAATAAAATTGTAAATTTACAATTTTTGACGCGATAAAACTTAGAAGAAGGTCTCGTGACTTTACTAGATTTTTTGCTACGTCCTATTATACGTGAATTTCTAGAAAAAATTACGAGCTTTTTTGTAATTTTACAAGCTTTTTACAAATAATATTGTAAATTTTTAACTTTTTTTACTGGGAACATGTAAAATTAAAAAAACTGTAAACTTACAAAAAAATGTTAATTTCGATCGAAATTGTTTTGTTAAAAAAACAAGGAACTGTCAAATATTGGTAGAATGGTATTACGAGACTTTTTCTAGAAATTTGATAAGGTTTTTTTTTTTTTGTTTGTAGAACTATTTTTTCAGGAAGTATAAAAATTACCAAAGTAATCTTTGTACAATTTTTTTCCCCTAAGAATCGAAATTTCCAAAAAGTACTTTTTTGCAGTTTTTTTTCATCCTACACTCCAAGTTTTATGTTTCTAGTTGAATTTCAAAAAAAAAATATAAGTGCAAAGTATTTTCGTTGTTTAACCTTTTTCTGCAGTAGAATTCTTCATTCCAAATTTAAAGTAACAAGGTGCACTTTTTTACCCTTCTGGAATTGGAACATACAAAATTTAACTTCTTTTATCTGTTTTTCACCGCAAGAGGATCCTACATTTCAAATTTCAAGTCTCTAGGACCGTTATTTCAGGAAATGTAAAAAGTATCATAATTACACTTTTTTCCGTCTGTCTGTCTGTTGAAATGGCGATCACAGCCGAAGTGTTTCATATAAATGACTGAAACTTAACATATTTACTTGTTGTTGCTCCGACCGGTTTGGTATTGCATTTCAGCAATATTGGTTCAGCGGTTCAAAATTTATGAACGAAAATGTGATGACACCTTGAAATTTTTAGTACATTCCTACATAACCAAAAAAACGCTTTGATGGTGCTTACACATGTATAAAAATATTTTTTCACAAAAATTTTTTTTTTCCGCGAAATTTTTTTTTTGCAAAAATTTTAAAAATGCTTCTTTTATTGGTATCAATATATTCATAAGGCGTGTTTTATCCAAAAAAGTTTTAAAACCTTAAACAGTTTTTTATTTCTAAGAATCATCTCGTTTGATAAACTATTTCCTTTACATCCTTTTTATGATTGCTTCCATTGTTTTTGTGTTTTTGCTAATTCTATCGTTAAAAAGTACAATACATACACTGAATTAGTAACTAGTTGTGATTGTGATTATTTGGTGTTTGGTTGGTTCGTTTGTTGGTTAACTTACTTTTAGTTGCTTTATTCCATCGAGTGGATTGTTAAGTAAAATTGTTGTTATTCTGTTGTTGTTATTGTTCGTTCTGTCCCTACTCGTATTACTTTGTCAACACGTTAACATTAACATTGTTATTTAGTTTTTAGCACCACAATACGCACAAGTTCTTGTTAACTTGTCTTGTATTTAGCTGAAGGTACCTTCCATATACACTCAAAAAAAAAAACTTTGTCAAATTACTAAAAAAAATCTCGTAATCCCATTGTTTTTAACAAATAATTTTCGATCGAAATTTGCATTTTTTTTTTGTAATTTTACAGTTTTTCTTGTAATTTTACAAATTTTCATAATTTTTAAAAAAAATATCTAGTAAATTTAGGAGAATTTCTTTTAAATTTTATCTCGCCAAAAAAGTTGTAAATTTACAATTTGATTGGTAAAAATCTTGTAAAATTACAAAAAAGCTCGTAATTTTTACTAGGAATTCTCGTTAAATAAGAGGTAGCAAAAAATCTCGTAAAATCACGATACCTCCTTGTAAGTTTTATCGCGTCAAAAAAAATTTAAATTTACAGTTTTATTGGTAAAAATCGTGCAAAATTACAAAATTATTGGTAAAAAGCTTGTAAAATAACAAGGAACTCTTGTCAAATAGGAGGAAGCAAAAAAAGTTACAAACTTTTCTTGAAATTCTACAAGGTTTTTGTTTTGAGTGTATAGTTAGAGGAGCTAGAAATTTGATTTGGGACATTGTCACTGTATATAGTGCCTTAATTAATATTAAGGGTATTCACAAGTTATTTAAAAAAGCGCTAAATAAAAATGTTATTGCGATTATAAAATGATTCTTTAAAACTTATTATGCTTGATTTAAGGAAACTATGTTAGAATTATGAAATATAAATATTTAAAAAAAATAGGAAATTTGTGGTGACTGTGATTATTGAGTTTACTGTGTAATCAGCTGTTTTTTATCTCATCGATTCCCTCTTTTTTGACCCATTCTATATTTTTAAAAGCAATTATTTAATCAAAACTGTGAATTAAGTAAAGATATAAGTAGTATACCAGGCAGTGATTTCTCTTTAGCTAGTGCTTCACGAAGTGTGCCTTTGGATGTGAATGATGTGAATTCCCTAATTATCTATTATTTTAGATTCGTATTATTGCACACATTCTCACACAAAAGGTATTTAAATTTTAAAGTTTCTTAAGCAAAATGCTAATTGAAAATTGATTTTTAATAGAACAAAGTAATTGAGTTGAAAGGAAAAATAAACCCGTATTTTAATGAAGTGTAAAAGTAAGAAATTTGCAAGGATTTGAGGCAAAAATTTTGTTTTAAATTTAGCCTTAAAAAATTAATTAAAATTTTAAAAAATGTTAAAATATTTTTCTATAATAAAGTTCTTGAATTAGAAAATTTTGGGGGATATGAAAATTAAGCCTGATTTTCACTTAAACTTGCCTTTTTTCTAGTTCGAGGTCATTATTTCCTTTACTAATTAATGCTATGATATTCTCATAGAATAATTTTCAAGAAAATTATTTTTCTGTTTTAAATTTATTTATGTTGGTCATTTTTTGGAAGACTTAATCGACACGTGTTTCGGGATTTGTCAGATCCCATTGTCAAGATTATTTAGCAACAATATTTTTATACACTCCATTCTAGTGATAGAGGGTCTATATAAGTTTGTCATTCCGTTTGTAACACCTCGAAATATTGGTCTAGGACCCCATAAAGTATATGAGGAGTTCCGTTTTAGACTTAAATTTTGAGGTAAAAAAGATGTGATTTTTGTTTTGATGGCACATCGATGAAAGTTGACATAAATATTAGAAGCTATTTAAGAATAAGAAATTCGTTCGCGTCAATTAAATCGCGCAAGGGGGTCAAAAGTTATGGCGGTTTTAAGATTTAGCGGTTTTAAAAATCTTAAAAATATTTTAAAGATTTTTTTTCCTACACATTTGTTGCATGCGTTATTAAAACATGCCAGGATACATCATTTCTTCTAAGATATATGATATAAATTTAACCCTTTAATGACCAAACGATTTAAAAAAAAAATATCTAAGTGCCTAAAATCGCGATTAATTCGCGGTAAAAGAAAAGTTTCACAATTTTTTATAACATATTTAGGCAATGCGCGTTGGTATTACTGAAGAAAATCACGAAAAATCGTATCATTGTACCAGTAGTATAAAAAAAATTGGTGATGCTTTTTTGTAACAAGAAAATTTAACATGGTCCAAAAAATCTATAATCATCAAAATTTTTTAATCCGCCTCTGATTTTATGATGACACATCAAGTGGGCTTTCATTTAAAAAAAATTTCATCCGATTTCGTGTAAAGCCTTGGATGTGCCAGATCAAAACAGGTTTAGATAAAATCATCGCGCTTTCCGCTCAGAATGGCTTAAAGTAAAAAGTCAAAAAGCAAATCAGTTCTACTCGTTAAGGCACGTCTTTTGGTGTATTAAAATGAACATGGTGCATTAATTGCTACTAAAAAAAATAGGAAACAGATTTGCAAATTTCGCACAATTTTCAAAAATGCCATAAAATTTTTGCAATTTATTTTTTATAAACCCGCCACTGATTTTTTTATGTAAACTCACAAAAAACTCGGTTTACGCAAGAGTCCACCAAATTTCGAATAAAACCGCGAATGTGCCTCGCGAAAAACTGGTATTTTAAAAAAATTACGTTTTTTCTTGCGAACTTTGATCTGCTGACACTCCTTAACTATTCGTGGCACATTAACGGGATTAATTCCAAAATGTTAAAAATTACAACAGCTACCAACTCTAGTTCAACTTTTTTCATTTTATAGAGGGGGCCGAAATCCCTGATCAAAAAACCTCGAAAATTTAAAAATTCTTAATTTTTGGTTTCAAAATTTAACCGTCTTATAACTTCTTACCAAGCGATGAAGCATCTACCAAACCAACATTCAAATAATCTCTTATATGTACTGACTTTGTGTTATGCCGGAAAAGATTGAAATATAAGGAGAACTTAAAAAAAAAGCGAAAGAATGTAAAAACTATTGATTATTTCAAGCCATTTTTATCGATTTTTCAACTTTAACCCTCTGTAACTTTTACGGATAAAGTCGGGTAATCCTTAAACATTGCTCAGTGATGGTTCAAGGTCTTGTTTACACAACTGCATTTACAGTTTTTCTTAATTCCAAAACCTGCCGGTTTTTCATAACATTTATTTCAGTTTCACTGAGTTGAAATTTAAAAAAGATTTCCTGATATATATTCATGATACTCGATCGATTTTAAGACGATCTAGCGATGTCCGTCCGTCCGTCTGTCTGTTGAAAACACGCTAACTTTTGAATGACTTTACGGAGGCTCCTGAAATTTGGCATATATGTTGGACATTTACCTGGACATTCAGGTTGGTATTGCAATCCAGCGAAATCGGTCCTGTGGTTCAAAAGTTATGAGCAAAATACTGAATTTCGGCAAGGGTTTTTCGTGAATTTATGAGATAAAAAGCACTATAACTTTCGAAAGGAAATTCTGAGGATGCTGAAGCTTGCCATATATATTTTGCGTTCCTCCAGCCTAGTTTGTATTGAATTTCAGC